>CAUYLG010020012.1:0-20152 GCA_963573385.1 Cacajao melanocephalus
TGCACTCTAGCCTGGGTGACAAGAGTGAAACTCCATCTCAAAAACAAAAACAAAAAACTGTGTTTTATGGAAATCCATCCATATATATATATATATATATATATATATATATATATATTTTTTTTTTTTTTTTTTGGCAAGAGTTTTGCTCTTCTTGCCCAGGCTGGAGTGCAGGGGTGTGATCTCAGCTCACTGCAACCTCCACATCCCAGGTTCAAGCAATTCTGCTTCAGCCTCCCGAGTAGCTGGGGTGACAGGCACATGCAACCACGCCTGGCTAATTTTTAGTAGAGATGGGGTTTCACCATGTTAGCCAGGTCAGTCTTGAACTCCTGACCTCAGGTGATCCACCCGCCTCTGTCTCCCAAAGTGCTGGGATTACTGGCGTGAGCCACCATGTCTGGCCTAATAATTAGAACATTTTTATCATGAAAATCTCATCAGCTTTGCCAAAAGAAACAACTGATTGACTTATTTGGTGTTTGTTTTCCATTTTCAAGTAAGTTTTATATATACAGTTAGAATACCCAAGGAGACTAGTAAAATCAGTTAAACAAGTAGGGTGTATCCAAAGAAAGATAAAACCAGAAAGTACATAAAAAGGATTTAAATCTCGTTTTAAATGTACTTAGTATGTATTTCTTACATCTAGACAAGTTCATGTTTATTGTTTAATTTATGCCCAAGTGAAGTTGTAAACTTACGGTTCAACTCTGACACAGAATTTGTCACTTGTCTGAGGTCAGTGGTAGGTTTCTCTGTGGTCAGGCACTCTGTGTCACCCACCAGATTAGTACAACTATTAATTGAGACTCTACTCCTATGTTTAAGATAATTTTTACAAGAGCTGGCTGAAGCAGCACGTTAGTATCCTGACAAGATTTCTTTTTCCCTTTTCAGGGGAAAGGGTCACCTTGAAAATTAATTGTTTTCAGGGACTTTGGGGATCTAATGATAAACATTACACATAATCTATGAATAGCTTAATCCTTTATATTTTCCTTAAGGTAGGAATTCCTCGACATCACTCCTGGCCACACTTTTCTTGCCTGTGTTGTTGCTATGTGTATTTGAAAATAATATCTGCATTCCTTTTAAGATGTTCTATAAGTCATATTTGTCAGTTAAACAGAGTAGTCTTCCTTTTTCCCATGTTCAGTGTAATGTCGCTGAATAGTAATAATAGCAATAGCTAACAGCATCTGCACAGCACCTTACAGTTTGCAAAGAACGTTCACACATTCTCATTTGAGTTTTGCATAGTGAACCTGTTACGAGATGTCTCTTGACGTCGATGCTAAAAGTTGTTAGAATCTTTAAATCACTAGAGTCATTGAATATGCTGTAGTATTGAATAGTGCCCTGACTAGGGGAAGGATTTAGATGTGCTGCATTTCAAGCCGTGTATAGTCATCAGAATGGGGGGCTTGAGTTCTTTAGCTACTTGAATCAGATTTACTTTTGTAAGTGATGCTTTTTTAACTGTTATCTGGATGGATTTTGTATTCACTATATTGTAACCTATAATTTGTATAAATTTACCATCTGTTGTCATTAAAAAAAAGTATCTGTAATGCTACGTTGATGTGTCCTGATTCAATTAATGTTTTATTAACCGCTCTTTTTAAAAATTTGTTTGTCTGCTTCTCATTCTGTAACATGTAGAATAGGTACAGAGCTCACTTTAAAAAATGTGTTCGTTGTCCTCTCTGTTTGTACTATGTAGATTATATAGAGTGCCGTCAAGGATAAGTTTTTATGCAGTAAATGTAAACCAGAAATGCTCAAACTGATTGGGAGTGTGGGGGAGGGGTGTTGAGATGTAAAGGACTAGTTATACTTTCTCTTGGGTGGGCAATGCCCCTAAAGGAGAGTTGAGAAATACTTATTGCTAATTAATTAAACATGGGGATATATAATTCTTGACAATGTCCACATGCCTCCCCCTCATGACTAATGTCCTGTGTTCTCTATCCTCTAATCACCTGTTGATTATACTCCAGCGCCTTCCTGTGCTTCTGAGGACTCCAGCTAATTCTTATTAATAAATATTAATATCTCCTTCCCAAACACATTTGAAACGTCTTAGTATAAAAAAATTTCATAGGTTATGAGATGTTCAGGGAACTCAGGAAACAGGTAATGGCATTGCAGAAACCACAGGACAGTGGCTCTCAAAGTTGACTGGAATCACCTTGTAGGATTCATTAAAAACAACTGATGGCTGAAACCTAACCCAGACCTTCTGAATTGGAGTCTCTGGGGTTGGGATGGGGAGGCTAGAAAGCTCTTTGGGGCCAGGCACAGTGGCTCATGCCTATATTCCCAGTGCTTTGGGAGGCTGAGGTGGGCGGATCACGAGGTCAAGAAATTGAGACCAGCCTGGCCAATATGGTGAAACCCTGTCTCTACTAAAAATACAAAAATTAGCTGGGCATTGTTGTTCGTGCCTGTAGTCCCAGCTACTCGGGAGGCTGAGGCAGGAGAATCACTTGAGCCCGGGAGGTGGAGGTTGTGGTGAGTTGAGATCGCACCACTGCACTCCAGCATGGCAACAGAGCAAGACTCTGTCAAAAAAAAAAAAAAAAAAAGCTCTATGGAACAGGCAACAGGCAGTGATCAACATGCAGCTGGATTGAGAACTGCTGGAGATTTAGAATTGTGCCTCCGTGTATGTTTTTAATGCTGGGCTTGAAGATGTTTGTATAAAGCCTGAAATAAGCATACAGATTATTAGGCAAAGGTATAATGTTGAATAATGCTATATTGAAGCTACAATTTAAAATCCTTTACTGGATTCCTGACAATCCATACTGACTTTGCTTCAGTGCTAATGCATTGTGCTGAATGAAAATTTTAATACAGGGAACAGCCAACTTAAGAAACAAGTGAAGTGTGCGTAGGTAGATACAGCCACTACTGTGCCTGTGATGCTTTTTTCTTATTTGGAATCCTCACTGCTGTGGATTTTGAAGATAAGGAAAGCCAATAGGATATGAATCAGAGGTTTCAAAAGCAGAGAAGTAATGGAGAGAAACAGAAATGGTTTCTAGGCATATCTGTGCTATTAATTGTCTGGCTCCCCTGCCCCCCTTACCTTTCACTGCTTATACATGTCTGCACTTGCTTTCACATATGCCCTGCTCATGTGCCCATTAAAGATGCATTGAAGGTAGCCGTTTTAGTAAATATAGGATGAAAGTGGAGAACATTTGTTCACACCCTGGCAACCCAGGGTTGCTTTCCTCCAAAATAGGATTCAGCAGACTTGAGGGAAGGGATACTACAAATGGCACATCCTGCATCTCTGCGCATCTCACCACCTTCATTGCTCCCACCTGGGGCCAGCCCAGCTTTTACTCTTCGCCTGGAGACTCACATTGGTTTCTGCTGCCCTTCTTGCTCCTGTGGTCACTTTGCCACAAAGCAACTAGAAGGTTCTTTTAAAAATATTAGATCAGGCATACTATGCCTCTGCTCAGAATCCTCCCAATAGCTCCCCATCTCACTCGGGAAGATCCAGACTCCACTTGTGGCCTGCAAGCCAAGCCACTTCCCTTCATTTCATTCCCACCCCACTTGCTCACCATTTGCCAGCCTCCTGGACTTCTTGATGTTCCCCGAACCTCCCATACTTGGTTCCATTAACTGTTCCCTCTGCCTGGTACCCTCTTCCCCAGATCTCACAGCTGGCACTTCCTCACCCTTCAGGTCTCAATGCTCATGCCACCTCAGAGAGCCCTCCCCTGACAACCTAAAGCAGTAAGTCCCTCGATGCTATCACAACACTTAATACTGGATGAAATTATCTCATTAGCCACCTCCTTCCACTAAAATGTAAGTGCAGGAGGGTAGGCACTTTGTCTTATTCACCACTGAATCCCTAGGATCTCAGAGTTGCATGAGAGTTTGGCAAGCCCCTAGTAAGTGGGAAGATACCAACACAGGCCCCCCTTTGCCAAATTGTCAGCTCTGCCTCAGGAAGAAGACCAAAATGGTCGGGGGGCATCAGACTTTTTTCCTCCCATCTGTATCTGTAGCTGTGTGTTCCCAGGACTCTGTACTTTGCTCTGAAGCCCTAAAACACACCCCCCGCTTTCTCAACCACCACAATCCCGTCCCTCACCACCACATCTGGTTTTTTGCACACAAGCAAAGCAGCAGGGAAGCTAGATGTGCTCTTCATGGATGTGGGGCTGGGGTTTTGTCATTTAGCGTGGTTTCATAGAATGCTCTTGATATGTCTTGCAGACACAGATCTGGGAATACCCACCAGTTCTCATTCTCTTGCTCTGCTGCTGTGATTCTGCAATTATCAGCAATGTTACCATGTTTAGCTCTGGCCTGTGAACATGCACATAAACAGAATAAATTAGAGTAGAAACAGATTCTGATTTTCTCAGCTATGTGTAAATTACAAAAATATACATTTTAAAGAAAAATGTACATTGGATAGCCAGATTTTGTTACTTTAAAAATATTCACAATGGAAAATGAAACTGGGGGCTATGAAAAATGAAGTCTGTTCACATGTCTACCATGTCTTTCATAAGAATTGTATATAGGACAGGCCAAGGACATCATGCGTTTTTTTCCTCTACTATTTCTGCTTCTGCTAGCTAGAGACACAGTCCTCTTCCACCCTTTACTCACCCTCCCTCCGAACTCACCTCAGACCAAGAATTAAGGTAAAAAGTTGAGAGGGAAATGAATAGCAAGCTCAGGAAAATGGAACGAGCAAGAAAAGTTAAACAAGTTCTTCCAAATGACTGGGACAGTCTGGTGGGGACTGTCACCTGTGGTAGGCAGAATTTTAAGATGCTCCAAGATTCTCACTCCCTGTCTGTTCTTTTCCCTATAGCTTCTTTGATTAGATGACTATGAGTTTCCTGTGACTGCTGTTAAAGAGGATCATGGACTGGGGGCTTCAACAACAGAAATGCATTGTTTCCCAGTTCTGGAGGCTGGAAGTCGAAGATCAAGGTGTGGGCAGGGCTAGTTCCTTCTGAGGCCTCTCTCCTTAGCTTGTAGATGACCATCTTCTCCATGTGTCTTCTTATGATCTTCCCTCTGTGTGGTGTTTGTGTCCTAATCACTTCTTACAGGGACCCCAGTCACACTGGATTAGGGCCCATCCTAATGAACTTGTTTTACTTACCTCTTTAAAGACCCTATCTCCATATACAGTCACATTCTGAGGTACTAGTGGTTAGGAATTCAACATATGATTTTTTTTGGAGGGGACACAATTTAGTCCGTAACAGTTATGTTACATGGTGTAGCTAGGCAGAATAAGGATTCATCAAATATGTTCATCTGAATCCTTAGAACCTGTAAATATGTTACTTTACCTGGCAGGTGAGAATTAAGGTTGTAGATGGAATTAAGGCTCCCTCTCAGCTGACTTTAAGACAGAGTATTATCAATATTTTGGGTGGGCCCAATGTTATTTGTCACAGGCTCTTGTGGTTGGCTAAAAAAAATGATGCTCCAAAGATATATTTACTTATTATTTCCTAGAACCTGTGGATATTACCTTATGTAGGAAAAGAGTGAGTATTACCTTATATGGGGAAAGTGATGAAGGAAGTTGAGAGGAAGTGTTTATCCTGGATTATCTGGGTGGAATAATCTTTGATAATTTTAAAAATCATAAATGCTATCACATGGATACTTAGAGAGCAGTGGGAGCTTGAGACATACCCATGCAGAGGAGATAGCCATGTGAAGAATGAGGCAGAGATGGGAGTAAGGCAATCACAAGTCAAGGAAGCCTGGGGCCACCAAAAGCTGGAAGAGACAAGGAATGATTCTCCCCCAGAGCCTCTCGGGGGAGTGTGGCTCTCTTGATGCCTTGATTTTGGATTACTGGCCTCTAGAACTATGAGAGAATACCTTTCTATTGTTTTAACCCTTTTATGCCAGAGGTTGCGGATTTTTTTTGTGAAAAATCAGACCTTGGCAATGACCTTCAGCAGTAGGATATAAATAACTCCCATAAGCTTAGCATTCCAATAATGAAACACTAGGCATAAATGGATTAAACCACCAAGTGTGCGATAATTCGTTATGGCTGCCACAAGGAACTAATACAGGTCTTTAAAAGTGTAAGAGGGGCGTTCAGGAGGAAGTCAGAGTGTTGTGATGTCAGAAGGACTCAACCTGCTATTCCTGGCTTGGCTGGTGGAGGAGGAGAGCTGCAAACCAGGGACTGTGGGTAGCCTCTAAAAGCTGGAATCCCATGATCATAGTTCTCTGGCTAGGTCACCATCTTCTCAGAACACCAATGACACAATGGTGTGCTGAAGAGAGTTTGAGAGGGAGCCTCATGAAACAGTTCTCAATCCCTATTCCTGTTTCTGCCTGGTGAATTCTAGAGGTCCATGCATTTCCATGCAGTTATATTTTTCCATGTCAATATATTTTTCTCCCACTCTACTGAATGCGTGGCACAAAATAGGTGTATAAGGCATGTGTTGAATGAATGGATGTCATTCCATATTATGATGTCCCTTTTTAGAAATCTTTCTATTTAGTTTCATAGTAATGTGTGCTCTGTTCTCTTAAGCCCCTGAGGCAGCTGGGCCTGACATGTAGGGGCACTAGTGGGGGATGACCTCCAGAACTAGGCCCCATCTCTGACCTCAGCACAGTGTTTTCTACATAATGCACATTCTTCATAACTGATATCATTTGACCACACGGTTTTTTGTATCTCAGAAGTCGATGTAGTTTTCATTTTAGAAGATGTATATTCTTTCTTGTAATGCGGTAGGTTTTAAAAGTTTAATCTGTAGCTATTCCACAATATCAAGTGATCATTTTAATGTTGGTTGTTATCTGTTTCATTTAACTTTGATTATTACTGCAAATAATGAGTCTTTATAATAGCCTTCATATAGTGTTATGATTATCTATAATCTAAGCATAGACCATTGGGGTGGCTGTTTTAGGAGGAACTTTCTAGCTAGAAATGACAGATGTTTTGATTGTCACATTGAACTCAAGGAACAAGCTTCCTGAACTCTGACTACATATTAAAATACATATAATCATTTGAACAAAGTAAACATTGGTATTTTGAAAATTTAATCTTTTTCAATTTCATTATAAATATGCAATATGTGTTATAGCAGCCAGAATGTAGGTTTTTGTTTTTTTTTTAAAAATGAATAAATAAAAATAAATATGCATTTTTTGAGTGCACTTCATGAGATGTTCTCTGTACTAAGTACCAACTTCTTTGGGATAAAGTGATTATCTTTTATATTCTAAAGAATGTTTAATGGATTTTCTGAGAAGCTATCAGGCTGTCCCGCCTAAGCTAGCCCAGTGGACTGTGTTGTACTTCCTAATCCAAAATCTTTGAGTTGTAAGAGATCCTAAAATAAAACTACAACACTTTAAATAATTAATGTACTTTGTTTTTTAGAGGAGTTTTAAGTCTATAGCAAAATTAAGCAGAAAGTGCAGAGTTTCCATATGTCCTCCTCACCCACTCCCACGCCCCTTGCCTTCCCCACCATAAACATGGACCTAACACTGACACATATTTCATACTATACATTAGGGTTCACTCTTGGTGTTGTACATTATGTGGGTTTTGACAAATGTATAATCACATATATCCACCATTATAGTATATCACACAGAATAGTTTCACTGCCTTAAAATTCTCCTGTGCTTTACCCATTCACTCCTTCCTCCACCCAAGTCCTTAGCAACTGCTGATCTTTTTACTGTGTACATAGTTTTGCCTTTTTCCAGAATGTTATATTGTTGGAATCTTATAGTATGTAGCCTTTCCAGACTGGCTTCTTTCCCTTAGCAATATGCATTTAAGCTTCCTGCATGTCTTTTTGTGGCTTAATATCACATTTATTTTTATTGCTGAATAATATTCTACTGTCTGGATATACCACAATTTATCAATTCACCTGCTGAAGTACATCGGGTGCATCTAAGTTTTGGCAATTATGAATAAAGCTAGGATAAACATTCATGTACTGGTTCTTGTGTGGACATAAGTTCTTAACTCATTTGGATAAATATCAAGGAGCAAGATTGCTGGATTATATAGTAAGAGTATGTTGAGTTTTATAAGAAACCACCAAACTGTCTTTCAGAGTGGCTGTACCATTTTGCATTCCTACCAGCAATGAATGGGAACTCCTCTTGCCCCCATACCTTCACCAGTATTTGGTGCTGTCAGTGTTCTGGATTTTGACCATTCTAATGGGTGTGTAGTGGTATCTCATTGCTGTTTTAATTTATAATTCCCTGATAACATATGACATGGAGCATGTTTTCCTGTGCTTGTTTCCATCTGTATATCTTCTCTAGAGGGGTGTTACAGTGCATTTAAATAACAAATATTTTAATCAAGACTTTAAAAAAACTGACAAACTTTTCAAATCTTTTAAAAAAGGCTTCATCTTTGTTTTGGCTGCTGTTTCCCATTACCAGTAATAAGAAACATTTTGTAAAATCTAAAGTCCGAAATGAAATATATGAATAAAAAATGCCTGATGTTTGGGAAGAACATTGATTAAGGAGATGGAAGACCTGGCTTCCCATCTCACCTTGCCTCTAAGTATGTGACCTTTTAGGCAAGTCACTTTCCTTTCTGAATCTCGGAGTTCTCTATAAAGTGAAGAGAAGGACTAAGATGATTTCTAGTGTTCTTGCAGCTCTGAGTTTCTTTTGTCTTTGTATTTTATGTCAGTTGCTAGAGTGACCACTGTCAACATATAGACATCTGAGCCCTTTGACTGCCTCATGATACATTTAATATCATTATTGTGAAAATTTTCCATGTTTCTTGTCTGTGCTGAAATGAAGAGCTTTGAATGAGGCTGAAACCTAGCAACCAGCTCTCCTGAAATATCTCATTGAATTTTTTGTTTGTAGAGAGTATAGACAGCAAAAATGGTAACCACGCTTCAGCATTAATTTCATTTGATGACTCACCCACTCCGTCATCCAAAGATGGCATTGATCTAAATTGTGACCTTTTCTTCTATCTCATATCATTAAAATAATGCCAGTAAAAGGGCAGTGACTCACCACCGGAGCGGATTCTTCTTAAGAAAATTAGCAATGCATTGTCATGGTAAGCTTGGGCAAAGATCCTGTAAATTAGCCTCACCTGGTGAGCAAGCAGCATCCTTTGCCCAGCTCATTAAGTGCCTCTTCTGTAATATTTCCTGTGGATTCAATCTAGCTTGACTATGTTATTTTGTTGATTCTCTCTCATTTTGGCAGTATTTCAGGCTTTGAATGCACAAAGTAATTTTCCACCAAATCAGTTGTTAATTGTCATTGCCTCCATAATTGGAAGGGGCTTAGGGAACTTGTTTTGCATTCTGGAATAGTCTTCATATGTAGTTTATGGAAACAGATTTCCCTATGGACATATATATTAATTGTAGTCTCTACTTGTGGAAGTAGATAACTTGGAGTGACAGAAGTGTTGAAGTTACTGTTTTCTACTTACCAAATGAGTACATCACAGGGGAAAAAAATCTAGGAGTTTGGGTCTGAAAAATATGGCCAGGTAATTATATGCAGTTTCATTATCATTTCAACATACCCTAGTCTTATTAAATTATATGTCATGGCAATATTTACTAATAGCTGTTTGTGTTTCATTTAATCTGTACCTCTCTAGCCTACTAAATTCTAGAAGACACTGGATATAAGTTCTTATATTCCCTTTGTAAAATAGTAACATAACATTACATATACTTGAAAACTTGATAAATACCTCACACAATTGGAAGTAACCATCTCAAAATCATCTAGTCTCACTCTTCATTGTACGGATGAGACCCAGTAGGCAGAAGTAGCTTGCTGAAGGTCACACATCAAGTCATGAAAAAGCCAGGATGACAACTTAGTTCTCCAACTCCCAGACCAGCTCTCTTGGTATCTCAGGAGCCCCTTGGCATCAGAGTTCTTGGGGATAATGTTGATTTTTCACAAGAATGTTAAATGATATTCTGTCTCATCTGTTTACGAAATGTACAAAATATTTAAAAACATTGCTATCACAAATGGTTTGACTATATAAGCCCTTGGATTTAAAGGGGGTAAATTAAGATATTTTAAAATTTTACTTATATGTTCCTTCTTGGTCTTCAGTAAAGGAGATGCTTTTAGATTTGTGCTTATAAGTCAGCAAGGTTGATTTCTAGAAGATACACAAACAAATTTAATGTTATAACTTCAGGGAACACCACATATGGACTTCTGCTTTGGCGTAAAGTACTAAGAAAGGCCTTTCCCCGGAGTTGGTAGAAACAAAATCACTAACGTGTGATTGGAATGGATCCTTGGATCCTTCTGGTGAATAAGGAGCCAATTATCACTTTTTGGAGGTAACACTAACTCTTGGATCCCTGGGCTAGGCTACTATTGTCTGGTCATCCATTTTATAAATTCATTTCCTAGTAGATATGGATTTTCTTTTCTCTAGAAGTTTACATACTTTCATAAGAAGCGTGCCTGAACTAAAGAGAAATAAGTTGACTATGTTTCAGAATGGTTTTAAATGAATTTTAAGAAAACTTAGGGCAATACAATAATTGGTTGACTCATCTAACTAAAGTGAAACTTCGGAGCCTATAAATAGCAGTACTTACTGGTTTCAAATATCCATGGGGAGGTGTTGATTAGATTGGATTCCATCAGTCTCATTCCAGTCTGTATAATTCTTGAGTTCATTTCTCTAGGGCTGATGCTGTAGAGGTCAGACTTTTTATTCATTCATCCAGATATTTCTGAAGTATTTAGTGAGTATATTCCATGTGCTATGTGCTAGGGGTACAGAGAGGCATGAAGGACATGGTGCCTGAACATAAATAGCTCCCAGACTAGAGAGGGAAAATGACAAGTAAATGGGGATACACCCTTTTTTGAGGGGTTCCAGTTGATGTCTGCAAGTGGTAGGCAGATAGGAGCCAATTCTATAAGGGACACACAGGAATCAATTTCCCTAGGGTCAGAGGAAGATCACTAAAGGCTCTATAGGTGAGATGACACCTAGCTGCTTGGAGAAAGTAACGGAGTTGGCAGTGGGAGGTAGGGGCAGGGTAGGATCTGGGAAAGGGCATTTTAGGTCCAGAGCAGAGAAGGATGTGTGATACTGGGGTAGGAAAGGGTGAGAAGGACTGGGATTGGGGAGGTGACAGGACCAGGACACAGAGGACCCTGTGAACACTGTGCTTGGCCTTTTGGGAAGGGAGTTCAAAATGGCCAGAGCAGAGCTGCAAGGACAGAGAGTCCAGGGCAGAAGTGCAGGGCTGAGGGGCAGGAAAGTAGACAACAGGGAGGCAGTGAAAGGTTTTCAGCAGGAGAGGGACAAGATCAAACCTGTACTATCAGAAGCTTCCTTACCAATAGCTAGAAGTGACACTACAAACTGTGCTGCAGTGAACATTCTCCTTGGGCATGAGGGAAACTATAGAAAAACAACCAGCTGGCCTCCCAGGTGAGGAACAATGGGATGAACTATGCCCTGTTCATGTGGCTGTTTGCCATTCATAATTCGCAAAAGTGATGCACAATATTGAGGGAGGAAAAGTAAGTCAAGCATTTATGTTTAAAAGAGCTGTAACTGCTAGTGGTTTTTTTCTACTCTAAACAAATGGAATTATTCATGAGTAAGTAGAACGGTATCACATATGGGTCCAGTATTTTGCAGTTTACAATGTGCTTTCATATCCACCATTCCACTCGACCCTCAACTCTGAGAAATAGGTACAACAGGATTCACCTGCATTCGACAGATGAAAACACTGGGACACAGAGAGGGGAAGGTCAAAGTCTAGACTGGAACTTTCTGTCCTGTCCTCCTAGGTCAAAACAGGTCTGTCCCTACAGAAGAGCGTTGTCTTTAAAGGATGACGTTTGCCTTTTGTTTGTCTTTGATGTGTCCTCAGCTAAGAGCCCACTTCGTTTTTTTTTCTTCTTTAATATTGCACACAAACTTTATGTTATGTCACATTTTAAAATATCTTTCATTTCTTTTACTATTTTCATACCTAAAAACCAGACAGTAATTTTAGTTCACTTATTTTTTAAACAATTGCATGCAGCTGTTTCGATTCATCTTTAAAAGCTTATTTCCACAGCATATAACAACTTAATTAAATTGCTTTTTGAAGCAAGGCTGCTTTGTTTCCCTCTGAAAGATGACTCATGAGGTCCGACTGAGTCTCATTTATATTCCTCCCCAGCAGGTAATTTAAATGTGGTTTATACAGAAAGGAGAAAAAAGAGAAAAAAGAAAACAAATGAAGAAAATTACCCCTTGCTTATGTCTTTAACAAGTTATTCTGGATGTGGAGTTAGATGCGAGAAAGCTGGCATGTTTCTTTTGGTGCCCAAACGTTCTTCTTGACCGTAGCATCAAAAACTGGCATCTTTGTGCCCTGGTTTGTGTAAATGGTGTAGGAAGGTAGATTTTGGCTCAACCTGAAGAAATACTGATTCTCTGAGATGCCCAGTGGTGGTACCAGCTGGCTGGGGTGGCATATTGAAGGAATAGGAAGAAGCCCAGCTAGCCTGAATGGTGGGAGACTAGGGGAGGGTAAAGTTGGGTAGTAAGGTGTGACAGGATGATGGAGTTTCCTGAGTAGAAACAATATCCTGAATTAAGTTGTCATTTTGTCAAACATTTTTTATTTTATACTTAGGAACTTCTTGGCAGTTGGGAACCACACAGTAGACAGGTGATGAATGTTTGCTGAATGCATACCTGCAGGATTAGGGACAGGAAGAATGGCTGAATGAATGGACACCTTCATGACAGACGAGTGGAAGGAAGAGCCATGGCAGGGATTCGGGATGCCTTTTCATGGATTTGGGAAGGTTGGCTTTGAACTAAGGGAAACTTGGAGCCTGCATTCACTAATGTGAACATTGTGGTTTTGTTTTCTGAGTTGTATGGGCCAAGTGAGCATTTACTGGGGTCGGGTCGGTCTTCTGGTCGAAGTAGGTTACAGGGGAGTATCCAAGTAGCCTTTTGTTTTGTTTTGTTTTTCCAGAAAGCGATCAAAGCAGATCTATTGAAATATATTGCCATTCCCTTCCTAACTGCTCCATCAGCCCCACAGACTCCCCCAACGCCTGCATCTGCCACTTTATTTTTTTCCATTTTCAAGGGGTATATCTGATGGAAAAGCATTAACATTAGGGGAAGTATACAGTGTCACAGGTTCTGAAGGATGCTTTTGGCTAATTCTCATAATCACTGTGCTTTACTGTCCTCATGGGTGGGTGGAGACATCACCCACCTGTTGCACATAGATTTGTACAAAGGTCAGCCAGATGACACGTGGGAGTTGCTTTGTATGCTGCAAGGGCGAATTCAAGGTGCCTTTATTTAGATTATTAATTCTATTTGCTGATTAATGGTACTTATTTTAAAATTGATTCTGTAAAAGTACCCAAACAAAATAAAATTCCCTTCTCAGTGCTAGCATAGTCCACTTTTTGAGATCACAGCTTTCACTCAAAGTTATTTTACAGAAAATAACTGCAGTCTAAGAATATGAGCCTCTAATAGAAGTACCTTTGAGTCTGCACCCATTTCATGACCCTTCCAACCACAGCACAATTACCTCCCAAGCTGTTTGCTGACAATGTTTATTAACCACAGGCCTGGGAATAGACAGACACATCCAGGTCACATTACTCTATCAGGCCCTACACTCAGATGGTACAGCAGAAACCTCTTATCATTTCCATTGGTCACTCCTCGAGCAAACTCTAAAAGAAACCCAACATTTTCTGTGTCCACAGAAAATGTTTCTCCCCAAGAGAATGTTCCAAACTTTCCTCCCGTCTGTGTCTTCTAGCTGTCAGCCCCTGTGCTTTCCTTGCACATATTTTCTTCTACGTAGCTACTGAGTCCCAGCGGGCCTTACATTGATTCTTCACCTAGCGAATTTGAGAAGTGAACCTCACTGCCACCCCAGGCCTTTGATACATAACCGCTGCAGAATATTAGGGATTTGCTGCAAAACTCTCAGGAAGGCCTTCTCATCTTTCTGAGTGTAACATTCTTTCCTGCCAAGTATCTGCAAACAGTAAACAAAAGAATTATTCATAATATAATAATGACTACCCCCTCATTATTCCTTAATCTTTTATTCATCTCTTTTATGAACTAGGGGCATATGCTAAAAAAAGAAGATATTATTGTTCTTCCTGCATCCGTAATAAACAACAGTAATTACCTGGTGGAATGCATCCCCCTTCTCTACAGGGAATGACTGCTTCAGGACTTAAGAAAATGAGAAATTATGACATCACTGAATCTACTTTTACAATAAATATGAAGCACTTGTCACAAAAATATGGATCTTCCCAATGGGGAAAAATATGACTAACATCAAATGAATCAGAAATATGAAAATGTCAGCTGTCATTTACCTGAGCAGTTTGTTTTTTTTCTGTATGAAGGCACCTTGGAGGCATTTGGCAATTGGGAAAAAAACAAACAAGACCAAAAACCCAAATCAAAACCAAACAAAAAACAGCTGCTTCCCAAATTCTTATTAGATGGGTGTATATTCACTGACTTCTTATCAGCAAAGGTGGAACCAATAAAGCTGTAGAAGAGATCACATAAGCTTAGAGCTTGATGCATCTAGAAGTTTCTCAACTACTTTTTTTTTTTTCTTTTAAACAGAACCTCTTTTCCTAACAAAATGCAGCTGGATGTGGTGGCTCATGCCTGTAATCCAGCATTTTGGGAGGCCAAGGTGGGAGGATTGCTTGAGCCCGGGAGTTTGAGACCAGCCTGGGCAGCATGGTAAAACCCTGTCTCTACCAAAACAAATTACAAAAAAATTAGCTGGGTGTGGTGGCACACACTTGTAGTCCCAGCTACTTGGGAGGCTGAGGTGGGAGGATCGCTTGAGCTCTAGAGGTAGAAGTTGCCGTGAGCTAAAATCTTGCCACTACACTCCAGCCTGGTGACAGAGCAAGACCCTGTCAAAAAAAAAAAAAAAAAAAAAAAAAAGCCAACAATGTGGACGGTTTTTATGGAAAAGTTTAGGGAGCACAGCTATGCTGGCTGAAATGCATGCACACATCACATGCCTGTTTGTGTGTGTGTGCGTGCATGCACATGTATATTGGGGGTTCAGGGATACTCTCTCACACCCACCAATCCCACCTGCAACCCCAGAGCCCCTTTCTGGGAAGCTTTGAGGAGTTTGGAAAAAAGATTAGTCCATTGCAGACTCACCTGATAAAGGAGGGCATGGAATCTTTCAGTTGGCCCAGGACAGGCCTGAGTCAGCTGGCCAAAGCAGAACTACAGTAGGGCTGGGTCTTCTAAGCCAGGCCCATGCACCCCAAGGTGGGCTCCCAAGCTGGCCATTGAAGGGTATTGCTATCATTAGCCAGCTTCACATTTCTGATGTTAAAAATTTCCCTGCTCTGACGTTAATTTGGACCCAGTTAGAATTGAATCCTAGGCATGAATAATCTGTGGTCCTTTTGTCTTTGATTAATTTAGTGACATTTATTCTGGAAAGGAAGCTTAGAAGCTTGGAACATCCCTCCTCATTAATAATAAATTTTCAATTTTGTAGTATAAACATAATTCAAGACCTGATTAAAATGTCCCACATTTTTTCAGTAAGAAAAAAGCATTTATAACTTGATTAAATTGCTCACAACTGTTTGGAATGGAGGAGCTTTGGCAGAGCTGGGCAGTCATATTTCAGAGCCTGCATATATGGCATTATCTGCTCTGTTTGTATGGGTGGTGATAATGGAGCCAGCTGGGATACTGGATCACGTGCTATTTTAGTGCATTTCTGAGACATTATTAATTGAATTCAGTTGATCTCTGCTTCAACTCAAGTGCTTGGCCTGCTATCATTTAATTGATGAAACCTGGGACAGAACTAAAGGCTATCAAAATAAAGGTCTTGTTAACTTTGCTGGTCAGTCTACTGTCTTGAAACTAAACTACAGAGTTAATAACATACCACCAGTTCAGTTCTCTACCTAAGAGAACCACTAAAAAGGTCCTGTGCAATGGGCTCCCCCTAGTTCTGGAGCCATTGCAAAGGAAGGCACCAGGGTCTGGGCCAAGAGCACACCTGACCTCCCCCATGCTATCTGCCATGCCCTCCTCTTTCCAGATCAGCCATGCACAGTCATAATGGAACCCAACTCCACATACCATCTGGCTTGGCTCTAGGTGAGCAGTGCTATTCACTTCAGTTCAACAAATTACACCAAGTGTCTGTTGTTGACCAAGCTCTGCACACGGCATCAGGGACCTGGAGATGGATAAGCATGGCACCATGTGTGTCTAGCGAGGGGTGGAAGGACAAAGGCATAGATTGTCAGGCTAATACCACTTGGAAAGTGCACCGAAGGAGGGGTGGATGAGGTACTTTGGGGGCATAAGAAGAAAGCTACTAGCTGGGCACGGTGGCTCATACCTATAATCCCAGCACTTTGGGAGTCTGAGGTGGGTGGGTCACTTGAGCTCAGGAGCTTGAGACCAGCCTGGGCAATGTGGTGAAACCCCATCTCTACAAAAAATAGGAAAACTATTTGGGCATGACACTTGCAGTCCCAGCTACTAGGGAGGCTGAGGTATGAGGACTACTTGAGCCCAGGAGGTGGAGATTGCAGTGAGCCGAGGTTGCGCTACTATACTCCAGCTTGGGTCACAGAACCAGACCCTGTCTCAAAGAAAAAAAAAAGAAGAAGAAAGCAGCTAACCCAGGCTGTAGGGCAAGAGCAGCAAAATCAGGGGTTAAGGGAAGCTTCTGGGGCACAGTGATGTCTGGGCCATCTTTTGTAAAAATTAAAATATATCCCCTTTTTTCTTCCCATCAGAGGACATGTATTTCTACAATGATAGAAAACAATGACTACTTCCAAAAAGAAAAAAATAAAACGTTGTAATACTGTCGCCAGAGATAACCACTGCTTATATTTGAAGTACATCCTTTCAGTCTGTCTATCATTTATCTCTCTACAGACACAAATGCTTTAAAAAGTCAGGAAGTCACTCACATAGTAAACAACTGATTTGTTACTTACTTAAAAAAAATCTAACAGAATGAATATCTGTTCTTTTTTCTTCTCTTTATGTTTTAATATATAAATAAAAATTGTATATATTTTTGGTATACAACATGTTTTGAAATACGTATACATTGTGGAATGGTTAAATCAAGGTAATTGACATATGCATAACCTCACACATTTATTATTTTTTTTTTGTAGTGAGAAAACTTAAAATCAACTCTCAGCAATTTTCAAGAATACACTACATTGCTACTAACTATAATCACCATGATGTACAGTAATCTCTTGGAATTTATTCCTCTTGTCTAACTGAAATTCTGTATCTTTTGGCCAATATCACCTCATTCCCCTCCACTGCCTCACCCTCAGCCCCTGGTAACCACCATTCTATTCTCTGCTTCTAGGAGTTCCACTTCTTTTTTTTTTTTTAGGTTTTATGTGTGAGATCATGTGGTATTTGTCTTTTTGTGTCTGGGGTATTACAGAGGTGACTTACTGGTATGTGACTCTGAGACTAGGTCATCAATAGCATTGCCTCTTCTTCCTGGATCTCATGGGTTACTTGTTCTGAGAGAAGCCAACACCATGTCATGAGGACACTCAAGCAGCCCTGCGGGAGTCTATGTGGTATGGCCTGAGGCCTCCTGGCAACAGCCAGCACCAACTTGCCAGCCATGGGAGTGAGCCATCTTGAAGCAGATGCTCCAGCTTTATTTAAGCCTTAGGGTGACTGTAGCTCAGTAGACACCTTGACTGAGCGACACACAGAAAATATGAAATAATCATTATTTATTGTTTCTGTAAGCCACTCAGTTATGGGCTAATTTGCTATGCAGCAATAGATAACAAATGTACTTTTACTGTATTTTGCATTTCTTTGATTTTTTTCTTTAGTAATAGATCTTCCTTATTGCATATATTTAAGATGTACAGCATGATGTTTTGATATACAAATATATATTGAAGTGATTACTACAGACAAGCAAATTAACATATCCATCATCTTATATAGCTACCTTTTCTTTATTTGTGGCAAGAGTCCAAAAAACCTACTCTCTGGGCAAATTTCAAGTATACAATATAACATTAGTGACCCTAGTCCCTGTGTTGTACACTAGATCTCCAGATTTAGCCTACAGAACTGCAACTTTGTGCCCTTTGACTTTCATCTTCCCATATCCTCTGTGCCCCTGCACCCTGCTCCTGCTAACCACCATTCTACACTCTATTTCTATGTATTCAGTGTTTTTCTTCGATTTTTAGTGACGTTTACATTGATTTTCAAATGTCTATTGGCCACTTTCTTTTCCTTCTCTAGTTTATACCTTTGGTCAGGGTATGGTCTTTTTGCATTGATTTTAAGATCTTTATATATTAAAAGTATTAATATTTTGCCTGTCATAAACCTGATATTTTACCCCAGTGTTTATTTTCCTGAGATGAATCTTGAAGGCAGAAGACAACTATGGTGGGGAGAGGCTGTGAGATTGCAGGTAGAGGTGATGGCATGAGCAAAAGAATAGAGGAGAAAGGCATCCTAGATGTGTGAGGAAGTTGCGGGGAGGTACATGAGAATAAGGAGGGAGCCAGGGAGTGGCAGGAAACTAGAGCAGTGCTTCTCCAACTGGGCATTCATAAAAATTGCAAGGAAATCTGGTTAAAATGCCAATCTAGTAGGTTTGGGTTCGGGCCTGAAGCTCCCAGTTGATGCAGATACTGCTGATCTGGGACCACACTTTGAATAGCAAGCGTTTAGAGAAACAGTTTGAAGATAGTTTGTGCAGGAAATTTTTAGAAATAGAAGTATGCAAAAATACAAAGTTAAGATTATGTCTAGTTTCACGATCCAGAGATAACAGCTATATAGTATACCAAGGAGCAGGCTTCTCTATCACAGAGAGGCATGCATATCTTTATGTCTATTGGCCACTTTCTTTTCCTTCTCTAGTTTATACCTTTGGTCAGGGTATGGTCTTTTTGCATTGATTTAACAATTCTTGCTGCAGGATCAACTACATTTTGGGAGTGAGGGAAAGGAGGGGCTTATGGTTTCTGGAGTGGGCTGCTGAGACTGATGACTGAGGGAGGAACAGGTGATTTTGGAGGATGGAGGAGAGAATGGATTCTGCTTTAGACCTTCATTAAACCTGAGGTAACTGTCAGTATATTGAGAGGGCAAGAAGATGCCCAATAGGCATTTGGTTATCCTGGTCTGGAGCTCAGGAGACAGGAGAAGCCTAGTATAGATTTTAGAGGGAAAAGCCCTTACCTTGGTGCAGAGGTGAAGCATGGCATTCATGAGCTCCCCTGGGTAACTGTGAAGACTGTGAAAGGAGAACAGGATTCAGGACAGAGGCCCAGGAGTCCAAGCTTTAGGAGGCAGGTGAAGGAGAGGAGTCCAGGGAGAAGACCAAGAGGGATGAGGATCAGAGCGTGTGGCTTCAAGAAAAAGGGCATGATCAACAGTGTCAAATGATGTTTCGAGAGCCACGAGGATCAGGGCCGGCAAATGGCCATTTCTGTGAATGTGGCTGGGATTCAGGTTACAGCATTAAATAGAAATGAGACCAGCATGGACAAAGTAAAGCTCAATTGTGGGGTGAGGGGAGGTAGCAGTGAGAAGCAGTGGGGGATGGGTAGTCAAAGTGGGAAATCATATGTATCTTAGAATTCAAGGGTGTAGATTACATAGATTTTTCTCTGAGCTTTGGGAATATAAAAGCAGCACAACTGATTTCTCAGATAATAGATTAACTTTTTTTTATTATCATTGTACTTTAGGTTCTGGGGTACATGAGCAGGTGATGCAGGATTGTAGCATAGGTACATACATGGCAAGGTCATTTGCTGCCTCCATCCCCCCATCACCTATACCTGGCATTTCTCCCCTCATTGCCCCTCCCCAACCTTCCCATTCCCTGCTGTCCTTCCCCTAGCCCCCACAACACCACAACAGACCCCAGTGTGTGATGCTTCCCTACCTGTGTCCACATGTTCTCATTGTTTAATACCCGCCTATGATTGACAACATGTGGTGTTTGATTTTCTGTTCTTGTGTCAGTTTGCTGAGAATGATGGTTTC
>CAUYLG010020013.1:0-32154 GCA_963573385.1 Cacajao melanocephalus
TTGCTAGGTCAAATAGTATTTCTAGTTCTAGATCCTTGAGGAATCGCCACACTGTCTTCCACAATGGTTGAACTAATTTACACTCCCACCAACAGTGTAAAAGTGTTCCTATTTCTCCACATCCTCTCCAGCATCTGTTGTTGCCTGATTTTTTAATGATCACCACTCTAACTGATGTGAGATGATATCTCATTGTTGTTTTGATTTACATTTCTCTAACGACCAGTGATGATGAGCTTTTTTTCATATGTTTGTTGGCTGCATAAATGTCTTCTTTTGAAAAATGTCTGTTCATATCAGGAAGGCCTTTCTAAGCCTGGTACTAACAGCAGAAATTACAAACAAAATAATTGATTGATTTGTATTTCATGAACATGTAGAGAACCATAAAGTAATTTTTAAAACAATTAAAAAAATAAAAAGTATATTTGTAAAAGACATGTCAGGCAAGGATTCAGTACACATAATATACTAAAAGCTTCTACAAATTAATAAGGAAATTATAAAATATTGACAAACTATCAGCCTGCAATGGGAATAAGTTTCTCTCATAGTTTAAGAAATAAAACATTTATATTTTATCTGTCATATTTGTTGCTATGAAGTCAATTATTTTAATTCTCCTTTAATTTTTTATTGTTTCTTATGTAAAATATTTTTGTCCTAGAAGTATAATTCATTGAGCTTTGTGACTTTAATTTTTTCATGAAATTTGATGATCAATTGGATTTTCTCGGAAGTTTTGACAATATTTGTTTTCTATAACTGCCATAATTTGATGTTTTAATTTAACTTTTTAACATATTTGCAATTTATTTGTGTACTATGAGATGTGGAGCTAATTTTATTCAAGATTTAATAGTTCTAAAATAATGCATTAGATGTTTATTCTTTTTGAAATTTTTATATTATATAGTGATAGACATTCATGTATTTATTCAACACAGTTTACTGAGAATTTTGATGAGCTGTGTGGTTGTTTTGCAAGCATAACAATTTTAATTGTTGTAGCTTTAAAACATATTTTTATATCTAGTAGTACTATCAACCTCAAGAGTAACTCCTTTTACATTTTTTTGTATATCTATATTCATTCTGTTTTCCTAAATCAGTTTTGTGACTTTCCAAAAAGTCCTGACATAGATATATTATAGATGTGAGTATAGGTGAAAGTGTAGATGTATATTCATAGCTGGAGAATATTTGTTAAAATGGATGGAGAATTTGGTGATAAGAAATGTGTTGAAATTTGCAGAACATAAGGTAAAACTTATTTGATGATGTCCCAGTTAGAGCCAAGGGCCCACCAGATGGACCAGCCTTGGAAATAACGCATACGATGTCTTCTCATCAGGAGAGAGGGAGGTGAGGAAGTGGGGTGTATTAGTCCATTCTCGGGTATTCTTCGGGTAGTGACGATACTACCCTAGACTGGTTAACTTCTAAAGGAAAGTGGTTTAATTGACTCACAGTTCAGCATGAACTGGGGAGGCCTCAGGAAACTCACAATCATGGTGGAAGGGGAAACAAACACGTCCTTTTTCTCAGGGTGGCAGGAAGAAGAGTGAATGAGTACCCAGTGAAAGGGGAAGCCCCTTGTAAAAGCATCAGATCTCATGAGAACGAACTCATTACCCTGAAAGCAGGAGGAGGGTAGCTTCCCCCACTATTCAATTATCTCCTCCTGGTCCCTCCCATGACATGTGGGGATTACAAGAACTACAATTCAAGATGAGATTTTGGTGGGGACACAGGCAAACCAAATCAGGGGGTAACAGACCGGTGGTTGCCAGAGGAGGCCGCCTCTGAGACAGCATCCTTCCCAGGAAACTAAGATGCTCAGCAGAACGCAGAAGAAACTGGTTCTAGGAAGATTGTGGAAGAAAATGGCGTCACAAAAGGGAACTTTTGCAAAGACGTGTTGGGGGGGAAATAGCAATTTCTTTGAGGGAGGAAAGAGCAATCTCTTTGCAAAGAATACGCACCTGAAATGAGCTGGCGAGTGCTCGGTGGTATTAGAGAGAAGAAGCTGGAGATTATCCCACAGGGAGGTGTGACCTCGATTTTATGGTTATATAACATTTCAATAATGCATGTGCATGCTGCACTCTAAGAACAAAAATTCCTTATCTCCGATGTAAACCTAGAGCGCTGGTTACTGCACACCATTTTTGGGGCACGTCTCTGGCTTGATGAACATGCCCTTAGGAAAGATATAGGGTAGATGCTGAGATTGCCACGGGGGACTTTCTTCTCACTAGGAGTGGAATTCTATGAGCGAAAGTAGAGAAAAAAAGGAGGTCAGGAAAAAGTGGAGAATAAGAGAAGGTGATAAGAAGCTCTGGGCTTCTCTTCTAGAACTCTGTTCGGAGACATGAGCTCCTGCGTTTTCATAATATTCTTATGGGTAGGAAGCAGTTATCACCACCTGAGCTTGACAGAGGGGCGAGCGGGTCCATAGAGATCGGAAGTCCTCTCTTAAGAGGTGGCAATTTGTTAATATAATCAGGACTATAACAAGGTGGTTTAGTAGCCTCTTGCGTCTACATAGCCTTAAACAGAGGGGTCGTTATTTTTAAAGAAAACAGACTATCATCATTGACACAAGACAGTGAGATATTTTACTAGTTTAATTGATTTTCTTGCTCTCACTGCATCAAATTAATGTATTGTACATGTCGACAGAGACCCAGAAAAAAAAGCTCTAACCATCAGTCAGCACAGCGTCATTTCAGGATGAAAAGTGGTTTCAGCTCATGGCTCAGTGCCTGGAAGGAAATGTGAATCCCTGCTCAGAGGAAGGTGTGCTTCGTCCAGCAACGGGAGGGGCTTTGGAGCTTATGATTCAAATTTGGCAGAATGGAGGATGGTCTGGCAAAGGGGCCAGGTGTTTAGATGAAAGAGCCAATGGTCAAGTGATTGGAGAGGGGAGAATTTGCTGTGTGTGGGGCAGAAGCTCTGGCTGCAGCCTCTCCGCAGCACCTTGCCCATCGGAACAAAGATGGAGATCTGCCAGGAGGCTCACAGTAGACTGGCTTTTGGATGTGCACTACAGAACATTCACCCGGATCTCAACAGAGGAGCATGTGGCAGTGGGGGTGCTGAGAAAGCCCACATTAATACCTTTATTAAGGCTGTTAGCAGTTCTGCAGCTGAGCAACATTTAACGTACGTACTCCTAACATTCATTTTGGAAATGCAACCTTTCATGATGGAGGAGAATGCGAGCCTCTTTATTGCCACCCCCAAAATCCAAGGGTTCTAGTGTCAGGGACTGGCAGATTTCCCAAAGCACTGGAATTTTTCCCCCTCAAAGAAAAGCACAGCTGAGATTTTAACTATGTGTTAGCTGGAGAGTCTAAATTAAATTGGGAAGGTTGGAGTGATTTGAAGAAAGAATAAGTTTTCATTTCTTTTCTTTTTCCTTTCGTATTTTTCACCAGCAGCACTGATGTGGCATTCCAGCTATCTGGCAAACCAAACTGCACCCCTGAGGTGATAGTTACCAAGGTGCTTTGCCTATAATTGCCACCCAATAAAGAGTTGACTGGTTGATCACTTATTTATATGCTGTGTATTTCTTAACTTTCTTCAAGCATCAAGCAGACTTATAGCAGACCCAACACCACAGTAGGTCAGCATTAGGGGCTAATCAATTCTAGCATTTGTGCAGTGCTGTTCTCTTAACAAAGCATACTCATTCTCATCTAATTCCTTATTTCACACATGACAACTCTGGAAACCATTAATCAGGGCTCAACAAACTTGGTCTGTAAAGGTCCAGATTGTAAATACTTTAGGCTTGTGGGCCAAATGTTCTCTGTTTCAACAACTCAGCTCTACCACTGTCATTTGAAAGCAGCCTAGAGAATAGGTAAATGAATGGCTGTGACTGTTCCAATAAAACTTTATTTATAAAAACAAGTATTGAGCTAGATTTGACCGTGAGCCACAGTGTGCCAGGCCCTGAGTATTGAAAAGCCAACACTGCCCATTAAGAATCTGATGCCCAGTGACATTATATCTTGCTTCTTTAAGTCCACCTGCACTATGAATCATCTTGAAAGGATTTTTTTTCTTTTGTACTTCTAGTTTTAGATTCAACTGTAATAGTTCATTATAATCAATGTTTGGTAACCATAATGACTCCAACCTCACTCTGTCAAGATCTAGATTGTTCCCTACCAAAGTCCTTTCCCGTTGTGCTGGTAGAAGTGATTCATTCAAGAAATAAACTAAAGAAGGAGCAGCATGGCTCAGAGTCCCTAAGCCAAATGCTGTTGTTAAGGTCTGTGAATGGTGCCGGGTCTGCCTACGGAGCTTCACGTGTGCCTGTTGGACACATTAGCACCACTCCCCACACAACCCTGCCGGACGGCCACTTGCTCTCCTTACATTTTAAAGATGAGCAAGCCCAGGCCCAGAGCAGTTAAAAGAGCTCCTCAAGGTCACCCACAAGGTCCTCTGCAGTTGCACAAGGCCCCATCCTCCAAAGGGGACCCCACATGATTGTATTAATGCTCTGCTATTGCCACTTTGAATTCTTAATAAATTTTGAACAAAGGGCTCTGTATTTCCACTGCGTTCTGCGGATTATATTGTTTCCTGGCTACACAGCTGATAAGAGTGGAGCTGGGATTCAAACCCAACTCCGTCAAGGCTTTCTTAATTCTGTGTCTTCTCACCACTGACCCCCAAGTGATCGCACTGAGGGAAGATTTTGTTATCACGAGCTCAGCTTCACCTGGGTGATATATATGCAGGGGCTAAACGGAAATGTGCTCAAGGAACCAAATCCATTTGACTCAATTAAAACATACAGAACTCAACACAAATGCTTTTTAGTCATGTGATCCCAAAGGTCACAGAAAGTAGTTTACGTTTGTGTGGTGTGCCGACTTTCATTACGTGACATAATCCCTCTCATTTCCCTGGAAGTGGATTTACCATCTCAAGTTTCCAGTGAAGAAACTGAGGCCCAGAAAAAGTTAAATAACTTGCAAATGGGAGACAGCCAAACCAGCTGCATATCCGATTTTTCTCTCCTGAAATTGAAAGGATCCCTTTTTCCAGCGTTCACCTCAATATCCAGGTTTATAAACGATTCCTGGAATGGGATATAATTATTTCCAGGTATGCAGACTCACACTAACATCTGCCAACAAACAGTTAAAGAAAAGAAGGCCGGGCGCGGTGGCTCACGCCTATAATCCCAGCACTTTGGGAGGCCGAGGCGGGTGGATCATGAGGTCAAAAGATCGAGACCATCCTGGTCAACATGGTGAAACCCCGTCTCTACTAAAAATATAAAAATTAGCTGGGCATGGTGGTGCAGCCTGTAATCCCAGCTACTCTGGAGGCTGAGGCAGGAGAATTGCTTGAACCCAGGAGGCGGGAGGTTGTGGTAAGCCGAGATCTCGCCATTGCACTCCAGCCTGGGCAACAAGAGCGAAACTCTGTCTCAAAAAAAAAAAAAAAAAAAAAGAAAAGAGAAAAGTGTGCCATTTCCTTCTAAAAAGGAGCCCTGCCTTCCGTTTCATCTGTTAGAGTAGATGATGTGGCTTTTTGTCTGTTGGGTGTCTCTGGGAAAGACTCAACTAGGAAGGCTGTGTGTGTACTCCAAAGGAGATGTTAAGTGGGGACCTCATCAAACTTAAGTAGAAACAGGCATGTTTCCTGGAAAATACTCACTCTGATGCGGCCGTACATTATGTTTTGCAGTGCTGCCTCAGTGACAGCACAAAGAAAAGCCTGCTGCCCCCAAATTCATGGCATGGATTTGTGGCCCATCAATCACAGGGACAAATTATTTCAATAAAGCCTTCTCTGGAAGTCGAAGCAAGGCTACGGTGCACTTGAGGAGTCTAGAATCCAGAAACCACAGCTAGCCAACTTGTGAAAAGTAAATTCTAGGTGTTAAATATGACAGCTGCCTTCTCCCTGGGGTACTGAGGCATTCAGGTGAATTCACCAAGAATGTTGGGACTGCAGTGACCGCCACGTGGGAGTCCCGGCTCTAACACTTACTCGAAGGAAGTTACCTTTTATTGTGGTGCTTCAATTTCTTCAACTAAAATGATGCTGATCATAACTATCTCATACATTTGCTGTAGGAAAAAGCAGACAATAGTAATATTTGAAAGCAAAGCAGAAACGTTAGTGAAAAAAACCCAGAGAATAAACTGTAATAACGTAACATAAACGTTGGTATTGCATTTGAGTTTCCAGACCCTGAAGGTGATCACATTAAGACTGCAGGATTACCTGCCAAAAAAAAAAAAAATACAGTGTGGAATTAAGGAACTCAGGGTCCCTGCAGGAAAGCTATGGCATAGTCCAGAAGAGGCAACTGAAGACAGTTTAATAAAGCGCCTATTTACAAGGGTGTGAGTAGGTTATGGAGACCAAAGGAAGGGTAATGCCTTTGGGTTTTCATCTGCCTGGAAGGTAGAACCTAAGAGAGCTACTGCTATAGGAGGGGACCTTAGACAACACAGCCTGTGCCAGATTGTGGGGTGGGAAGGATGGAGACAAACACTTTTCCTCACCTCACTCTCCTCTCACCATCTCCCGTCCGTGCCTCCCATGGGCTGAACCCAACTGGAAGCTAGAGGGCAAGGGAAGCCGCGGGTGCAGTTTCTAAGAGTCTGCTTGTGGGGCAGAAAGCCAGGTGGAGAAGAGGGGAGAGTTGACTCGAAGAAGCACATAGAGAACATCTGGCACAAGGGATGTTAAAAAGCAGTGACTCCCAAGTCTGGCTGATTTTTCAAGTTCACTGGAGATTAATACACATACTATATATATGTATACATCCATGCAGCCTTGTCCTTAGATATGGTAATTTTGAGAGCGGGCCTGAGGCTCCCCAGGTGATCCTGATGATTGTACAGATGTGGAAAGCACAGAAAGATGTTCGCTGAGAGCGCTTCCATCCCTGGCATGTAATAGATGTGCCACAACACATGCGCTGCAAGAATGTGATCGCTTGAAGTGCCTGCCTGACTGCCTCCCACCCAGTTCCAAATGACCAATGCTGATTGCACAGCTGCAATGCACAAAGCACTGTAATTAGTTTTTCTACATGGAATTTGCTTTCTAACCCCTGCGAATGTATATAAGATAGGGTCCACGGTACTCAAAGTTTCTTCATTTAGTAAGAATAAAAGATTTTGGAAGAGTAAAAGATTTTTATGGAACTTCAAAGCAATAATAGGGAAAAGGGTGTAAGAGTGAGTGCAAAGTAGGACCAATTTGACTGCTGGAGAGGGATAAGAGGAAAACTTACTCACAGCAACTGGCAGAATAGGTGACTCCTTACTATCCCCATTTCACAGATTGGCATGCTGAGGCCCAGCAGGGGCTGCATCACGACTTTCATGGGCCCTCGTCCGTAAAAATATATTAAAGATTGTATTTTGCAATTACATTGGTATAAAGACATAATCCAGGCTGAATTATATTCACTTTTTTTTCTTTTGATTAAAAAAATGTAAAGCATTTATGTGGGCTGCTAAAATATCATGGGCCTTAAGCACCATGCCTCCTGTGCCGAGGGGAGAAGTAGCCCTGAGCGTTGGATGACGCAGCCCCCCACACAAAGCTGAGAAGCAAATTTCTCATCAGCTGTCAGGCTCTAGAGCATGGCTGCACCTTAGGGGAAGCTGGGTTGCTCCCTCAAATCCCTACTCTTGGCTGTCACCCAGACCACTTAAGTCAGAATCTCCGAGTATGGGGACAAGGGACCAGACATCAGAGTGATCCCAATGGGTAAACAAAGTTGAGAGCCGTGCTTCAAAGTCCCCTGTCCCACGCTGCTGCCTTCTTAAGGGAGCACAGAAGAGACTCACCATATCCACCAGCTGATGCCTCCTGTGACTAGGGCGAGGGTGCGTATTTTATATCAATGCACACACCTCCGTAATCTCCAGCCTTTTCTTCCCTTCTCAGGCTCTCACCGTAGGGCTCCTCCCTGTCCTGGAAGATATTTCGTGTGTTCCTGCCTTAGCTCACATGGTTTCCTGATGTGTAATTATCCTCTCCCCCTACCTGGACTCAAAGGCAGCCCTATCTCAGCAGCAGGCCTTCTGTGCCTTCTCCAGGTGATGGATGCCTCTGAACCCGCGCAATCTGCCTGCTTTCAGAGCCAGGCTCAGGGAGGGCCAGCTGGCAGCAGTGCCCTGCGCTTTCCAGGAGGTTGGGCAGTGGCTCAGGGAGGCAGCACAGGCGTCTGCTTTAGGCCTGGGCTTCCTTTAGGCAATATCCCAACCAACCAACACCCCCACACCCCCAAAATGAGGAGGACTCCACTGGGCTGATCTATCCCCTCAGTCACTTTCATATTCACTTTGGTATTGTATTCTTTTGGGTCACTTCAGATTCCTTTCACCTGAATTCAGATATCTGGAGAAGGGAGAGAGCCAAGAAGTCAAATAACATTGGCCTGTATTTAAAAGGAGAGAACATAGGTCAGGCTCGGTGGCTCACGCCTGTAATCCCAGCACTTTGGGAGGCTGAGGCGGGCAGATCGCCTGAGGTTAGGAGTTCAAGACCAGCCTGGCCAACATGGTGAAACCCCATCTCTACTAAAAACTATAGTTGGCTATGGGGGCGGGCACCTCTAATCCCAGCTACTTGGGAGGCTGAGGCAGGAGAATTGCTTGAACCTGGGAGACAGAGGTTGCAGTGAGCCAAAATCATGCTACTGTATTCCAGCCTGGGCAACAGAAGGAAACTCTGTCTCATAAATAAATAAATGCATATAAAATCAGAATGATGAGTCTTCCTCCAGGAAGATCAGCTTTTAATGAAAGAAAATCTACAGAGCACACCACTTGAACTTAGCAGTATTTGTTTATTAATTTACTGTGTCATAAATCTCTTTTGTGTGTTAACAAGCATATGGAAATAGAGTCTTAGCTATCAACTGATCAACTAAACTGATGGCCCAATTAATATTACATTTTACTATGTTCTATCCTCAATTATAAGTACAGTTCTTTTGTTGTGTTTTCCTGCCATTCAAGTGCGTAAGTAAGGACTCTCTTGTCATTCAAATAAAATCCAAAGTATATTACCTTGGCTTACAGAGCTGTGCATGAGCTGTCTTCCTGCTATTCCTGCAACTCAACACCTTCCTCTCTTCCTCTTCGAATGTGGCTCCAGTCTCCTGACCTCCTGGCTCTTCCATGCCAAGCAGGCTCCCCCCGCGGGATCTTTGCACTCCTGCTTCCTTTTGTCTAGCATGTTCTTCCCCAGCCGTGTCCAGAGGGCTCACTTCCTCCCTTCAATTAGAGTCTCTGCTCACTTCTCACCTTCTCAGAGAGGACTTCTCTGACCACCCCACATAAAGTGGCACCCTGCCTCCTCCACCGCACACCTCTTCATCTACCTGATCGGTTTTTCTTCACAGCCCTCTTAGTGTGTTGAAATGGGTTCTTCCCATCTCAGCTTTAACTGAGATGAGTACAGTGGCTATCACCATCCCCACCATCCCACACCTTAGGCAGAATTTTAAAAGAACATATGGGAAAATAGCTCCATGAGTCAGCCATAGCAAGAGTATACAAAGGTGTGAGAAAGGGTTTTGAGTAAGGCCTTATCTTCCCCGTATGGGACAGATGCGTAATTATACTGTGAATCTTCCTGACCTTCTGATCTCCAGCCTTAGTGATGGAGGAATCCTTGCACTTCCTGCAGCCTAGAAGTGTCTGTCTCCTGCCTGGGAAATCTCAGGTAGCCCCAGGCAGCAGGATACAGGCATCTGCTCTGGGATGACATTGCACTCCAGGGGCTATCCGATCGATGATGCATGATTTCGTGCTGTGAAGGTGTGGATTATTGGAAGTCCTGCCCGGGAGCTGAGGATCTCAGACTCAGCTGGAGCCATCCCTCCACCAGGCCCCAGAGGTACGACCTGGTGGCCAGCTCTCACCTGAAACTGAACTTAGGAGCTATAGGCTCCATGAGGAAAGAGGAGAGTGCTGTCCCACCCCCGCATTGTAACTGGCCAGCGCAATGTCAGCTCCAGCTGAGAGGGGTGGGAGAAGGTTTGGTTTGGATTCAAGTTCATTTTGGTTCCTACAAAAAAGTAGACATTCTAGCTACAAAACGGAGATTCTATTTGTGATCACAAGGGATCACAAGAGTTGATTTTGTTCATTGTTCATTTGCTTGATTTTACCTGAGAATAAGCAGAAAAATCTTCAGCCTGCTGGAATGTTCATCAAAGTGCAGGGAAAGAACCATTCCTCTCTGAATATTTATGTTTTTCTTGAATATATTTAAAAGAAAGAGAGAAAATATTAATAGAAGGTGGTGCTTGTTTAAGATGCCAGCACCAGTCACTTTATATAGATCTGCTTATTTGTTTACTGTCTGTAGACAGTATCTACAGAAGTATTCAGCCCCAAGAGAAAAGCGATTTGTCCATTTGGTTCACTGCTCTTTCTCTGTATCTCTATGTCTGACAACAGAAGTGCCCAGCAAAGGGTACAAGTTCAATCAACCTTTTCTGAATGAATGAGTGAATGGAATTAGTTTACTGCCGGACTTACTTTTGCTCGTCTGAAATGCATACTTTTATAAATGTGTGGAAGTCAAGGTTTGTGAAACACGTTAAATAAATAACTGCAGACCATAATGGCAGTTCAGTCTATAAATATTTACTGAACACTCATTAGGAACCAAGGGCTGTGAGGGGCAAAAAGACTTTAAGTCTCCTCCGGTAAGCGAGAAAAACAAGTACACTCAAAGTCATTTGGAGCTTTCTATAAGCTTCCATCAAGCAGGAAGTCCTGTGCATTTAACTACTGTGTTGGCGGTCTTAGGTTTTGTACTGCGACCTTAGAAGAAACAAAACACACACATACACACACACACACACACACACACAGAGCGAGAGGAAAAGACAGACAGGAGGAAAGAAAGAGGGGAGAAAAGAGAAACATCAAAGCAACGTTGACCTTGCTTTGTAACCACATACTGCATTCATATTTGCATTGCAGCAATGACCGTAAAATGTATGTGGAGAGGCTGCAATACGTCAGTGTGTACTTGGCATAAAGCATTGTATCCTGAGCTCTTTCTCAGCGATGCCAGGTGCAGTAGCTAAACAAAAGCTTATCCAAGACTTTTCCTTTTTTTTCCCTTAAGCATCCAATTTATTCTGAGTCCCTGGAGTCATCACTAAAAAATACGTGGTATATATTCTTTTCTGACTTGTGAAGTTATTTAAACAGAGCATCTTCCAAGGTATACAATTTAAATCATGTATAGGAACACACTTGATGAATTGTCTTTCTAAAGGCTACAGAATCTGCAAATAATTTGAACTTTTCTCTATTGAGAAATAATTCTCTGATTGGGCCAAAATGTTAGGAGATTTATTTTAAAAGTTAACCTCGATGCATGTAAGTAAATGCAGTAATTCATATAAGTAATTCGTGTAAGTAAATAAAACCACCAGAGTTGTGTGGAAGAATGTCGAACCATAGGGAAGAGTGTCCATGGGATGTTGTTGAGAGAGCAAAAGCTATGGTGCGATCCAGACCAGTGTTTTCATACTTTATTGACAGTGCTCTGTACTCAGAAAGGTATAAGTGACACCGTGCATACCCCCCAACCCTGCCCCCTGACACACACCTGAGATAGAGTTTCACGATACCCAGACTCTCTTTTCTTATTTCATTTTTTTCATTTAATAGGAGTTTTATGAAACCTCTGTTCTCTTCTCTCATCTGTTCCTTTTTAATGCTGGTCACCACATCTGAATCAATCTCATGGCATGTTAATGTGGGTCACAACCTGTAAGTTGAAAGACACTGGCAGAGAAGATGAACAGCGCCCACCTACTGAGTGCTACACCACGTCAATTTACATGAATTAAAACAGCTAATTTGGCCACAACCCTATCATGCAGTAATGACTTTTAGCCCATTTTATAGATGAGGTAAGCGCGGCAGAGAAAGGTAAAATCACTAATACAAATTATTGAAACTGGAAAGTCATGATGCCAAAACTCTTCGTCATTCTTGTCTCTCCAGGGATATCGTGTGTAATATTACGTTTAATCAGTCCTTAACACGTATGGAAGAACAAAGTCTGGAGATCCGCACCAGAATGGAGCCACAGGTAGTCTCCGACTGTGGAATATATGTGATTTCTTCTTTCTGCTTATAGGATTTCCACTCTTTTAAAATTAAAATGATAGTTCGCAATAAAATCGTTTATGGTATTTACCTAATCAGTTTTTTTATTTACCTATTTCTGAACTTGGTGACAATGTTGTCGGAAGAATTCATCTTGTTAAACACATTTTTATTCTTCTAAATGTTTCTAAGTATCCTCTTGAGAGTCTCTAAGCAATTTAGTTATTGAGAGAGGTTTTATAAAATGATTTCCATGATCATTGATGGCACCTCTGACTTCCGAGGGTTGTTAATCAGTAGAAATCAAGCGTCAAGGTCAGAGTTCTTGTTCATTAATCAGAGGGGAAATTCGCACATGTCCTTTATTTGTAGAATATTATGTATGTATGTCATTATGAAAATTATGAGGACCCTTCTGCTATCTCTCATGCTCATTTTGTCCTTGCCAGTTTCACTAGGAAGTTCTGGTGTAGACAGGGGTTAGGAAAACAAATTTCATATAAAAGCATCATCCTTCGTGTTGCAGCTTATGTATGACTTCTCCAGTGAGATCTTCCTCCAAGAAAATGCCAGACTCCACTATTGCACATCCCCACAGGGCTGCGCATTTCCCCTTTCAGGTAATCACCACAGTTAAAATAGCTGGTTTAAACGCCGTCTTCACGGCTGGTCTGTCTGTAGCATGAAGGCAGAACTGTGTCCCTCTGGCTCCCAGCTCTGTCCTCAGCCCTTGCTCATTGTCTAGCGAATCGTAGTGACTCAGTAACTCTTTATCGAATGAATGAATATGTATATAATGAATGTATCTACCGATGAATGAATAAATAAATGAAATATGAGAAACACATTTTTTAAATTCCCCTTATTTTCAGGGAAAGTACATTGAACACCACGCTTTCAACTGAATCCTACAGGATTAATAGGGGCTTTCAAATTTGCCCTCCAGGGACCACAGCAGTGGTTCCCAATTTACTCAAGCTTGAGTAAGGAAGACCATTTGTAACATAAAAACTGTACACACATCTCAACCTGATAGAAAATAACTTCCATCATCTATGAAGAAAATAACTTCCATCATCTATGAACAAGAAACCCTCATAAGCATAGGTGTTCTCACACACATTGACTTCCCAGTCCCCGGGGGTTTGTAGCCACAGCATGAACTCAAGAAGACTCAACAATCTAACTTCCATTTACCTGCTGAACCTCATCCAAAATGCAATCAATACCTTTCTCAACAACTTTCTTCCTGAATTAGAGAATAGTAACTTTAAAAGGCTTCAATGTTTTTGCCTTTATTATTGATATTGGTACAACTGTAAGAAATTCCACACAAGGCATGGTTACTAATAAGCAGTGCTCATCTACTTTTGGTAAATGTAACATAGAAAATAATTGTAGCATTTGGAGAAAGCATTAAATTAGATGTCGGATACGGAATGTTGGGGGAAAAGGGTCAGTTTAAAGAAGTCCTTTAAGGCTGGGCACAGTGGCTTAAGCCAGTAACCCCAGCATTTTGGAAGGCCAAGGCAGGCAGATTGCTTGAGCCCAGGAGTTAGATACCAGCCTGGGCAATATGGCCAAATCCTGTCTCTACAAAAAATATAAAAATTAGCCAGGAATGGTAGCGCACACCTGTGGACCCAGCTTCTCGGAAGGCTGAGGTGGGAGGATGGCTTGAGCCAGGGAGGTGAAAATTGCAGTAAGCCCAGCTCACACCTCTATACTCCTATCTGGGGAACAGAGATCCTGTCTCAAAAAAAAAAAATCCTGTAAAATAATGTTTCAACCCTTATATGCTACTTCAAGATTGCACATCAGATTTGTATGTGTCTAAATAAGACAATTGGTGTATCGTACATTTTAACAAAGAACAAAATTACGCTAACATCTTTCTATTAAAATTATAAAACTCAATATTATCAAAATATATCTAATTTTTAGAAGATCAGATATGGTATTGACATATGGATGTCCTACTCATGTTTAAGAACTTCCATATTAACTTTTTAAACTAATATATTGGCTTCCGCGGCTAGATGTTTTGTTTCACAATGGCTAAACACAAAATGTCATCCAATTCCTAAAGTAAAATATTTTGAGCTTAAAGAGGAAAAAACATATAATAATTCTGTGTTTTGTTTGTAATCATGAAAATTTAAGCTTAAAGATTGGGAAAATGTATCTAGAATTTGTGATGCCCTGGAAGCTGACGCACGCCAGCTTGTGGGAGCTGATTGGACACAAATCTTCCCAGTGACATCACGTTGGTAGATTTTAACAACCATATTTGGAGTATTTATACCACGGATATTAGCAAATTCTCTAAATCAAGGCACCTTTTTTGGAGAGCTGGTTAATACACATTTGCTCACACAGCACTAAGTACAATCGAAAGATCTGTGACCACGGTTGAGTTTTGCAGTATAGCGTATCGTTTCCCAGGTTCTTGGCAACAAGTCTCAGTTGACATGGTCTTATCTCAAGAAAGGTATCCATGGAAGCACTAGACACTAGAGGCTCCACAGCTAAGTGAGCTCCTTCAATCCAATATATTACAAGTCATGCTTCCTGCCTGAGTCATGCTTATCTCATAAGTGAAAAGACAGATTGCCATGTCTCTTTGAACGAATGTAATTCTTTTGGCAAAGCTTTTAAAAAGTAAGTCTTTAGAAAATTATCATTTATAGACATTTTGACATGAAAGTTAAAAATGTAATGATATATTTTCAAACCTTTCAAGTGTCTTTGCACTCTGGCAAAGTGATCTGGTAATACAGCTGGAAATGTTCCTTGCTGATGTTAGCCTGTGCCCATATCTCTACTGACCTGTGGCCACAATTTCTCAGCTTAGTGTACCAGTGCAAGGCCTGTGGGCTTCAGCTACTAAAATAGCATATCTACACCTGAACATTGAGCACGTGTTAATTTTAGTAATCATGTGCTCACCTTAACTGGTGAATTGTCAATTATTAATGGGTCTTAATGGTCAAAGACTTACGGTTAGATTTATATAATTACTATATAATAAAATCTACCTACTTCTAGAAAACTCTAGAACAAAAGAGCTATCTTAGAAAATCAGAATATATGGTCATTCTGTTTAGAAGAGTTATTGTATTGGAATTCAAAGGACCTGCCTGCTGTCTGAATAAGACAAGAAACTTATTCTACAAAAAAGTGTTGACATGGGACAGGCGGCTCCTCTTATAGTCTGAGATCCTTCTCATCACCCTCACCACCTTCTCTGCAGGAGGTGTAGGAAACATTCTAACATTTTGCTGTAACTCTCCTGTGAAAATTTTTGTACTTTTGAAGGTGGATTGTTCTTAGGAAACTGTCTCTATTTCTTCACTTATAATTGATCTGCTTATAATTTCTCTCTTAGGGTAGATTTTAATTATTTATATTTTATTAAGAAATCACTGTAGAGATTCTTAAATTTACTTGTGGAAAATTACAAATGGCTTCTTTAGGTATTTTTCTTCAGACGCCTGTATCTTCCCTTTGTTATGATTTCTTTAGCTTTATTTTTTATTTCTTTACTAATTTCTTGAATTAGATACTGAAGTAATATATTTTATATAAATTTTTCTTATTAGCAAAACACTTACAACCATGAATTTTCCTCTGACAACAGCTTTGTCTTATTGAATCAAATGCAAAGTTTCATTATTGCTATTTTCTATATATTGTGAAAATTGGTTTTAATTTCCTCTTAGAGTTGTGTGGTTATATTAAAATTTTTTGGTGATAAATTTTTAAATATTGTTTTGTGTTCTATTTGAGACATCCAGACATCTTCTCTCTTTTTGTCAAGATGGAGTTTTGCTCTTTTTGCCCAGGCTGGAGTGCAGTGGCATGATCTCGGCTCACTGCAACCTCCGCCTCCTGGGTTCAAGCGATTCTCCTGCCTCAGCCTCCTGAGTGGCTGGGATTATAGGCATGCACCACCATACTCAGCTAATTTTTGTTTTTAGTAGAGACAGGGTTTCACCATGTTGGCCAGGCTGGTCTTGAACTCCTGACCTCAATTTATCTGCCAGCCTTGGCCCCCCAGAGTGCTGGGATTACAAGTGTGAGCCACTGCACCTGACTGAGACATCTTAGATCTCATTTTATCTTGTCACTTGTCTGTCAAGATGGTATACTGGCTACCTACTGACAACAGCATTTGTCATTCAGCAAATAACTATCCAACACCTGCTGTGTTATTTCTATTGTGATAAGTGCTAGAAATAAAATAGTAAGAAAATAGAGATGATCCCCGATTCCACATCATTTATATAAGTGTTGGGAGACAAAAAACAAAGTATCTAAAACACAGTTATAGCTGTACTAAGTCCCTGATGCTGTGATTACGTCATAGGGAATACGACTCACCTGAGTTGTTCAAAAGGCAAAGGCACTGGTATTAAGTTGAGGTCTGAAGGATGACAGAGGTGGTACAGGATGGGCGTGTTCCAGCAGAGGTAACACACAAACTCCTGGAGTAGGAGGAGGGGCTGCTCAAGGAACCAAGATAAGATGACATGGCTGCAAAGAACGAGGGGCAGGATGCCACGGGATCAGCTGGGGAGGGAGGTAGGAGAACCCCTTGGACAAAGAGTGGGTGTTGGAAGACTAGTTGGAGGCTATTGCAGTGGGACAGTTGCTTGAGTGATGGCATCCAAAGAGAGAGAAATAGATAGATTTAAGACTTATTTAAGAAACAAATAAGAAACAAGTTATGTGTTGCGCTATTAATGAATGGGGTAAGAGTAATGGAACAATCCCAAATAAACCTGGTTCCTCAGTCTGATTTTCAGTGTGGCTTCCCTACCCCATTGATCTTACCTACCATGAACCCTGTATTCCCCCGCTAGGAAATCCCGTCCTTTTCACCTGTCCCAAGAACCTCCAATCCAATGTCTATGTCCACACTTTTCCCCTTGTCTTGAAAGTGTCGCCCCTGGGCACCCATCCACCTCCACGAGAGGTGAGAAAACATTTTTATATAAATGGATGTGTTGTTTTTTTCTCACAACTTCTTTTCATCTTGTGATCGTTCTCCTAGTTTGTCAGTGTATTTAATGCTTCATGGAAAGGATATTCTAGCAGAAAGCAAGCTTTTGCATTTCAGAAGCTTAGGCCTTGAAAAGAGTCATAGAAGAGAACAGTGACCTCTAAACAGGAGCGTACAAGCCAAACCACTGGAATGTGGGAAGAAAATATTAGCTTTGCTAATGTAAAAGGATTGACATTGATACCCGTGTGACGTCACATCTTGGTTAGTGCAGTAACCTGTGAGAAGAGTGAGTGGGATTTATATGCCAGTATGAGCCACTCTTATTTTTTCTTTCACTACACGCATGTACTCTAGTTTCTTGGTACTGATTGAATGGCCTTTGGATTATATTTCTCCAACTTAACTGAACCAGCCTTCCAAAAAACGGACAGTCAGCTTTAAAAGATTTTTAAAAGGAAATTTTGGTTCAAAAATAGTACTATGGTATATTCACAAGAGAGAAACAAGGAAATAGCAGAGCCGACACATCTATTCCCAGGATGAGTTGTCAGCTACCTCATGGGTTTAAAAAAGATAATTTGATCAGAGCTAAAAAAAAAAAAAGTCAGCCAAACTATTTTGAAGTTATTAAAACTGTTGGAAATATAGATTTAAATCTAACATCATTAGCAGTAAACATATATATGTATAATATATAATCTCTTGGCATAGCAATTAATAACGATGTAGTATATATGAATGTATGTATTTTTTCAGAGCACATCTTTTTATTGATAATTGTTCAAGATCAAAAACAATTTACAAGGCTGAGCGTGGTGGCTCATGCCTATAATCCCAGCACTTTGGGAGGCAAAGGTGGGCAGATCACTTGAGCTCAGGAGCTCAAGACCAGCCTGAGAAACATAACAAAACCCCGTCTCTTAAATTTTTTTTTTTTTTTTTACAAATTACAACATAGAGAATATTTGATGAATCATGGCATAACTCTCCACTCAATGAGCCTATAAGATATTCTCCGTATCATGGAGGTCAGAGGAGAGTTTTAAAAGAAGTTAGGGCTTAGACTCTGGTGTACTTCTGTGAATAAAGGCCCATATCCTGGCTCTACCTGGGCGAGTCTCTTTGATAGTGAAATGACTCACTCGCTGAGCACTGAGAGGCTTGTGTTTGTTAGTGGAAGCCTAGACGACCTTCACAGATTGCTTGGGTTCACAAAGGGTGTCAGAATCACAGAACTAGCTCCAAGCACTTAGGAGGGGGCACGGATATAGCAAGAAGAGTCGCTGAACCTGAAGAGGTTTTAGCTGAAAAGAGAGATGCTGCAACAGCAACCTGCAGCGAGCAGAATATGGGAACTGGACAGTCAACATCACATTCGTGGCTCCCAAACATCCATGTCTCATATTTATTTCCGGTCGTCTGTTGTTTCTTCCTGTCTGGACTGGAATCTTCTGGAGATTCAAGTGATTTACTAGAAACGTTTTTGTACCTTCAAAGTACCTAGAGCATTGATTGAGACAGGTAGGTGCTCATTTAGAGCTATTAATACATTGACCTTTAGAAGTAATCAATGTATTAGCCATGTATTTCAAATGCTGTAGATGATGTTAGTTCTGAGAAGAAACTAACTAGCAACAGCCACTGATTTGGCCACAGAATCCATCATATTTATTGATTCCCTGCTTTTAACAAGAATCTACAAATGGACAAACCCTCAGGAACAGTTCTTAATTCAGAAGAGCATTTGTTTTATTTTAACAGTGCAATTGGCGTATAGAGCCCCAGTAACTTTACTGTAAGGTCATCTAAGGGAAGGAGTGACAGAAAACCAGATTTTTCGTCTTTACTATTTCTAGGCAGAAACCGATCTAGTGGTAGAATGTTTGGATTTGAAATGGAACCACCAATTACTAAAAATAATTAATAAGCAGCGTATATATGCTTATTAATTTGGATACTACTTATTAATTATTTTTAGTTTATTATTGATGGTTCCCTTTTTAAAAGCAAAAGAAGTAATATTTTCAGTGTTCATTACCTTCTCAAGAGAGAGAGAAACTGATACCTACACCTTGACACTTTACATATCTGCTTCAAAAACAGCTTTTGTCTGATTTGTCTCTGTTACACTAATTGCTTGTGATTTTACATAATCCCTTGCAAGTATCACTGGTAGAGTATGACCTGATGCAACACAATTTGAGAATATGGCTTTTCTTTCATTAAAATAATTCTACACACCAGCTTTGGAGAAGATGGCAGTTTGAATTAAAACAGTTCTAATCCCATCTTAAAGGTTCCATTAAATTATACGTAAAATAGCAAGTAGAAAAAGCCCTACAAAAGCACCAGCCAAAGATGGGATAAGAAAACTATATGGACTAGAAGGTAGTCGGACTGTACATTTTGTTCTTTATACAGAATCAGTCTTAACCAAGCCCCGATGGAGAAGTGGTATTGCAAAGGGATGGGCCCGCTTGCTGGGACTCGGTAAAGTCTCAATTCTCAATCAGGTCAGGTTCTGTCTTACAGATACGCAGCTTCTGTTTCAATCTGCTAGCAGAGCAAGGGACATATACTCACTGTGAAATAGCACCCATAAGGAAAACTCCTTTTTTTGAGGAAAGGTAGGAGAAAGACTACAATATAGCGAGACAGCTCCAAGAATGTCAGGGTTTCCTCGTTATAAAAGTAAATGGGCCGGGCATGGTGGCTCACGCCTGTAATCCTAGCACTTTGGGAGGCTGAGGTGGGTGGATCACCTGAGGTCAGGAGTTCAAGACCAGCCTTGCCATCATGATGAAACCCCATCGTATTTAAAAAAACAAAAACAAAAACAAAAAAAGGAAATAGATGATTCTAGCTCTTGAATCTACAAAAGAGGGCGTAGCTTTGATCCAAAATTGTACCAGTCTTCACTGTGATTCTCCTTCTGCAGCTTGCAAGAGGCTCCGTTGGACATTGATTTGTACTTGAGATTTTGGAGTTTCCTTGAGTAACTTCATTGAGGGACAAGTATTTGCACGTATTTGCATTTTTGTGGGTTTTACCTGCCACCCTCTGTCTTACACGTGTCTTACTAAGATATTTAAAGTACTGGCTAATTGCTGTTCATCAGGTACAATCAGAGTGACGGCATCGTAGTAGTGGGCCAGGGTGACGTTTGTGGAATGTCAAGATGATTAAGTTCTCTGAGGACTATATTGTGGCAGAGATCAGGAGAATCAAAATCAATTTGAGGCAAGGCTGTTAAAATCTACTGTTGTTCCTGCCAGGTGAAAGCAATCTTCTTCTGGCAGTCCTTGAAAACCGGTATTGGAAGCAAAATATTTTGCAGAAAAATAACTGAAAACCAGTATCGCATCCTCGCTTGAAGGTCTGTCTCCTAGGACAACTGCTAATAATGTATTACTTAGGCATTAGTCATGAAGGTAGAAATCATAATAGGTATTTTAATGGAGAGAATTTAATATAGGGAATTGATTATACAAGAATTGAAGTATTGAAAGAACAAAGAGGAAACAGGGAACCCAGAAACATACATAGGCACAAACATACAAACACACACACACACACACACACATACACACACACAGACACACACACACACACAAGAATGAGTTGCCTCTCACAGAACTGAGGAGAAAAGGGAAAGTATTTGGGGTCATCAGAATACAGAACTTTGGAGGCAGGGCCCTGTTGAGGTGGAACTCAGACCTCTGAGAAGGTGATGGACTTCCTTTATTGCAGGTGCAATGACTATGAAGGCCTATGCCGATGAAGATCTGGGAGTGCTGAGTGAATTTGGGTTCTAGAACTAATTTTTGCTGCTGGGAAGTAAGTTGTGCCACTACTGAGGTGACACTAGCAAGAACAATACGCAGAAAAGAAAAAGCAATTCTTTTCCTCTTCTTGCCTTCTAAGATCTTTCTAATCCTCCTTGTGTGAAGAACCTAACATAAAGTCATCTGGCAAAGAAGCATGTTCCCAGACGCAGAATTACGAATATAGTATAGAAGAGAGGATTAGGGTGAAAGACAATGGATAAATGGCTGCCACCGCAGATTTTCTTTTAGAGAATCTTTAAGAATTTAGTTTATTCATCTGAGGAGGAAAAGAGAAGTTTATAAATAAGCTTTCTTTTTCTGTTTTGTTTTTTTTTTCTCTCTTCCTCACCCCATTACTGAATATAAATAATCTATCACGAATGAACATGGCTACTATTTGGAGTTTTCTGAATCAGGATCTAAGTGAGCATTGTGAATTTAAGTGGTGCACATTGAATTAGTGCAATTATATTAAATGATTTGAGACTTGAGATTACAGGCCTGCTATGAACATTTGTGCTAAGTTAGACAGGAAAATTTACATTTAACAAGCGACAAGGAGGAGCCAAATGGGAAAAGAGAACAGAGAACAACAGCATCGGCTGAAGATTAACAAATAGAAATTCACATTAAATTCAAGTCCATAGTTCCAGCATATTAATTTCATTCAAGGTTCTCCAGTTTCCAAATTCATTTTAGAATTATGAGGCTGTCCAGTCACGTTTATACTTTTTTAATGCCATTCCTGTTTCCCAGACTCTAAAATGTAGTAATTTGGCCTGTTATGCTTAGATAAACACCTGGAAGCTCTCCTGGGAAAGATCCCAACTCTAGACATACTTTAAAAGAAAACCTCACATGTGTTTCTTATTATAAGAAACTATTACTCTGCAGACAAAATTCCCATGTCTTCAATGAGTTGCCAATTATGTCATGTTATGTGATGAAGCACTTATGACTAATATATAAGTAATTGTATCCAAAAAGTAGGATAATAAAAAGGAAAACAAAGAAGAAAAATGATTTTATTCGAACTGCTAGAAGACTATTCTTTGAATCCAGGTTTCAGATTATGGGAAAAAGAGATAGAATTTGCAATGATCTACCAAATAAACTGTATTGTTATATTTTATCATCCTGGCAACACTACTCATAAGAAATCTTAGTATACTACTTCAGGTTTAAGGCAGCAATCTTTGGATAGCTATACATCCATTTAGCTGTGATTGTTTTCGAAAATTGAAATTGAAATATAACTTCTTAATCTTATTCTTTTTATTATTATTAGATTATAATAGGAAACCATTTTTAACACTGCTAATACCTAGAAAAAGGTATCATGTGCAAATCAGAAATAAGAACTTTATCAAAATACAGTGTGATCAAGAAGGGACTCAAGGGGAATCAATCAATTCCATTTAGAGTAACACAGGTGTGAACCATAAGTAGGTAGCGGCTCCTTATAGGGTATCTACTAAAACTCCTTTTAGGAGGGGTGGAGAGGGGAGGGGAGGGCAGGGGTTTTTGGGATGAATGTAGACAATTTTCCACAGACCCTTGTTTTGGTTACAGATCCTTAGAAAAGATATGCATTTATACCAACATGTTCAAGTTCATTAAGGAGTTTAGGACCATTACAAAGCAAATTTTAACCTAAAATATAAAATGAATCAAAGATAATTTTGCATTTCTCACTGAGAGCTGTCAAGGATAATGATTTGTCTTCAACTTAATTGCCCCTATTAATTAGTCCTCTGGATCGCCTCTGGTGAAAATAGGCCCAAAAGAACAGCCCCTCCTGATGTAACAACCTTGGCGGAGATGACCCATTCAGGACCAGTCCTTCTTTGATAGAAGAATGATCTTTACACAATCTGGCCCTGGTAAAAGAACAAGACTATTGTAGTTTGCACATGCTTTCTTTTCAGATAATTCTCTGATGTCAGATTTTCTATCTTTGCCTGACTAGGTCTTGGCAAGGATACAGTGAAATCAATTCATGGAGCAGGTAGCATCACTAACAGAACATCCTTTTTCAATAATACCCATCCTGAGGACAAAGGTGCTCATTAGCCAAGGAGTGCACCCTTTCCTGGAATCAGGCATGGCAGAAAATAACAATTGGTGGAATTTTTCTTTCTTTTAACTATGTTCAGTAAATACATCCTTCTTGTATTAATGAGTGTACCTGACACAAAGAATGCTCAATTTGGCCTAAATCTTCAAGTAGACTTGGAAGATATGAATTAAATAATTATGCAGGCCCTGTGTAACAGTTAGCAAACATCATCCCCTCTTTAGATGGAGTGTGTGTATATAACTCTTTGGATGAAATGGTGTGTATATAACTCAAAAAATTGTCTTCTGAAGAAATGAAATAGGTAGGAGCCAGAAAATGTTTAATTTTGCCTGGTTCCTGAAGTAGACAATATGTATGTCTTTGGAGTCGATGTTATACAGTCCTTGAAGTGACATAAAAAATAGTATTTTAATCAATTCTGCCATTTTTCTCTTTTTCAAGTTCACTGATTTCTTAATATAAATTTCATAAAAATTATTCTTTCCTTAATTTGCTTTATTCTTTTTCTTAACTTTTGGTTACATTTTAAAATAATTTATTGTTGTTTTTTAACCAGTTGATATTAAAGCAATTTAAAATAAAATTTTCTCTATAAATATAGCTTCGGCTTTTATTATTAGGCTAAAATGATGATATTTAATGTTTTCATTGACATGCAAAGGTTGTCTGGTTGACTTAATTTCAGATTATGTAGAAAGCAAGGTTGATTTATTCTCTGACCCAGGAGAGCTTTAGGTACATTTTACATTTAAATTTTCAGGAGTTTTAGTTGTACATTTATTTGTTTTTAATGAAATGTATCTGTTTATCACATTACGGTCACAGAGTGTGTGGTCTTTATAATTTCCATTATTGAGGCTTTTTTTGTAACCTAGCATGTCATTGATTTTGTACATGTTTCATAGGAATTTTATTTTTATCACAGGTGATTTGAGACCAATTTCATAGGAATTTTAAAAAGAATGTATGTTTTCAATTCTTTGTATAAAAATCAAAGCTATATATGTAAACACACACACACACACACACACACACGTTTCAATTTTCTTAATTACATTTTAGAGTTTCTCCATTTTCTTTTCATAGAGAAGTTTTTGTTTCTGTTATCCAGCATCCACTTTCCTTAATTGGGGTTGTAGAACCTTGTTTTTAAAATTGAGATATAATTAATATACAATAAAATACCCGGACCTTAAGTGCTCAGTTTGATGAATTTCTGCTCTTCTGTTTTGTCTCATTATTTGGAAGTAATGAATGCTACATTTTTAGTCTTCATTTTAATTTTTTTAAAGGACCATATTTTATTTCTCTGTTTCTCACAATAGCATGATCTGACTGTAAGCCGACAGATTTATTGATTGGTTCTTATGGTATTGAGAAACTATTGGGAAAATTATATAGTCTAAAAACACTTAATGTGAGCCAGAAATTTTTTTTTAGCATTGTAGTATTTGACATATTTCTTAAGCAAGTATTATTAATTTAGTTATATTTTTTGACATTTAAAACTGAGGGGTTAATCTGTTTGCATCTGCCAGACTTAATCTGCCTTGCTTGATTTTGGTTGCCTGCTTTTTATTACTTTTGTATGTGTGTGTGGTGTGTGTGTGTGTGTGTGTGTGACCCATATAGCTACCAGCTATGCTGCTAAACACTGTAACTTAGCCTTCACGAGCTTCCTTGTAGAAAACACCTTTACTGTATATGTCACCATCGTAACAACTGCTTAAGTTATTTTTCAGGAACTTGGAGCAGCTCTTGTCCAGTTAAAAGCAGTTGAGACCACTGACCGTTTAACTGGGCCTATGCAAATATCTGTTTAACTGGGTCAAAACCACTACCCTCAGATTGTGCTAACACTATCATTTTCAAGACATGTGTCCTATGAACTGCCATGAACCCCAACTATGCTTGCGCAGATCACCAGTTATTTCATTTTTATTGCCAGTCACCTTTTCCAAGCCTTAGACCATGCCATTTCTCTAACCTATAGACAGCCTTATCTTTGGTAAGGTAGATTTGAGAGCTGTTCTCCCGCCTCCTTGAGGGGCTGCCCTGTGAATAAATCTTTTCTCTTTTGCACAACCCATCAAGACAATGATTGGTTTACTGTGTGTTGACAGATCAAATATGGTGGGTATCACATTCTTTGCTGGATTTTAGGGTAGTGTGATGCTTAACTAGTAAGTATCTGTATAGATTTGAGTGCCTCCAAAAAGTTAAAATTTAGTTCTAAAACTAATTCCAATTAAGAGATTAATAACAATATAGGTGAAGGGGAGGAAAGCAGCAAATCACACTGCCACGTGTGTACCTATGCAACAATCTTGCATGTTCTTCACACGTACCCCAAAACCTAAAATACAATAAAAAAAAAAGAGATTAATAACATTTTTTTTTAAGTAAGGTGAAAAAATAGATTCAAACGTTGGGTCTCAGATGGAGGAAGGAAATCTTTATTTTGGCCCACAGAAATAAGAGGTACAGGAAGATTTTAATGAAATCTCAAATATCTGTTTTTGTTAGTATTCTCTCTTTGGTTTATATTGTCTTCAAGGCATCAGAAGATTTTTATTGTTTGACACTACAGGATCTACACTTTTGCATTTTCGTCTTCCCTCATCTGAGCCTGGAAATCCTTTATCTTTATCACAGCCTGTGTTATACAGATATGGTATTTAGAGGGATTGTCACGTGTAATCTATACCTGGAACAAATTCTAGGACACTTGTGTCAGTGATTGAAGATTTTTAAAAATACAAAGAAAAATGAATATAAAAACAAAGCACTGCACATGATCACAATTTTGTGCATAGTGTGCCATGTATGCTTTGCCTGAGTATTCTTATACTTGGAAATCATATTAGTTTTCTGCAAAGACCAGAGTATGGCCTCAGGGTGACCAATGCATCATGTTCATTATGATATACTTCAGTTATTCCAGCCTGTCTATGAATCTGTTGGTTGCAGGAAATAACTAAATTCTTCCAGACTTTAGGACCAGAGTTCAATGAGAAGTGATAATACTAGCAGGCTGTTCTTACTTTCCTTCTTTCTCTTTGCCTGGGGCTTAGAAGCTGTTGGCCTGAATAGTCATTGTCTTCCTGGGGTGCCTAAGAAGGATGATAATGGACCTCTTACAGATAATTCAAAAAATAAAAGAGATGTGATTTTATTTGTTCCCAGGGGTAGTAAAATGATTGATATTCATTCTAAGGATATTGCAATTCCTGGAATTATTTTGTTTATCATTTATTTTGAAGAAATTTGAAAATGTTTTACTAGATAACAAGTAAATACTTGCTCTCATCAAAAAATTAAATAATATAAAATAAATGGAGTTCTATCTTTATGTCCTTATTTTCCTTCCCTCACAGTTGAGTGGATACTTTGAGGAACCTCTTTTTCAGTTCGTGGCTGGGTGATCTTGAACAAGCTATTCTGTCTCTGTGCTTCGTTTTTTAAATCTGCAGAACAGTGATAAAAATAGCAACTTCTCTGCGGGGCCTTTGTAAGGATTGAAGGAGAGAATTCATATAAAGTACCGAGAACAGCCCTGGCTTATCATAAACTCTTAAGTGCCAATTTTTATCATTATCAATGTTCTTATCATTTACTTGTCTTACATTTTTCATAAGTGGGATCATCTATATAAAATATTGTTATTTGTTTATATTTCATGATAATTTTTTTCCTAAAGATGTTTTTATTTCTGCATTTATTTCTTTGTAACAGTTGAATAGTGGTCCATAATGTGTATATATCATGTGATCCAAAGCATACTTTTATTTGTAGAGACTTTGATGGCTTCCAGGTTTTTGATGTTACAAATAATGCTGCAATTATCATCTTTGTATACCTATTCTTACGTACTTACTTGTGAGAATACTTCATAGAACTGCCAGGTCAAAGGACATAAGCATTTCCCGTTTTCATAGGTATTGCTAAATTTCCCTCCCCAAAAGTTATATCAACTTGTACTCAGCCCACCAGCTATGAGGAACAATTCCTTTTCTTTTGCTTCATCGTTGTTTAAATTTTCCTTTTCCTCAACATCACTGATCATTAGAGAAATGCAAACCAAAACCGCAATGAGATACCATCTCATACCAATCAGAATGGCAGTTATTAAAAAGCGAAGAAACAACAGATGCTGGCGAGGCTATAGAGAAATAGGACTGCTTTTACACTGTTGGTGGGAATATAAAGTTCAACCATTGTGGAAAACAGTGTGGTGAATCCTCAAAGATCTAGAAACAGAAATATCATTTGACCCAGCAATCCTATTACTGCATATATACCCAAAGGAATATAAATCATTGTAGTATAAAGATACATGCATGTGTATGTTTATTGCAGCACTATTCACAATAGCAAAGGCATGGAACCAACCCAAATGCCCATCAGTGATAGACCGGATAAAGAAAATGTGGTACATATACACCGTGGAAGACTATATAGCCATAAAAAGGAACGAGATCATGTCCTTTGCAAGGACATAGATAGAGCTGGAAGTCATTATCCTCAGCAAACTAACACAGGAACATAAAACTAAATACTGCCTGTTCTCACTTGTAAGTGGGAGCTGAACAATGAGAACACATGGACACAGGGAGGGGAGCAATACACACTGGGGCCTGTTGTGGGGGGCAGAGGTGGAGGGCATATGTGGGGCTTCATGCCTAGGTGATGGGTTGGTGGGTGCAGCAGACTGCCACGGCACATGTTTACCTATGTAACAAAGGTGCGTGTCCTGCACATGTATCCCAGAACTTAAAATACAATAAAAATTTAAAAATCCCAATTGCAACCATTTGCAATGATAATAAAATGTCCTTTTCCTTTTTCCCTAAGGTCTGGGGAAATTTCTCAGTCTTTCACTTTTTTTCTAACATCCCTAACAATTTTTAAGCAATTAATGAAATGTAAGTCAAATCTATTTTTTAAACTAGAGTGGAACTATTCTATTACTGTCATTCAGAAATTTTCCTAAATAAAATTTGGACAATTGGTTTCACAACTTGCAGGACGTGGGGGAGGTGGTTGATGTTTGATTTTTATCTTTGTTTTGTTTTGTTTGTTGTTTGTGTTTTGAGAAGCTTGCGGTTATAAGCAGAAACATAGAATATGTAACTTGGGTATGAAATATTAGAATTAAAATCAAAATTGTCTTAAGTTTTATTATAAGAAGTGTAACCTATTAAGAGATGTTTTCTCTTCAGTTCAGCAAGAAGCTTCATGCTGAAGTAGAATACAAGACATGCAGACTACAACCGATGCCTGGGTGAGCCAGCTGCCTTTTGTTCACCCAGGATTTATTGAGTCAATGTTCCATTATCTCACAGGGATGATCTCTACCACGTTGGTCTCCTTCTTGGACCATAGTCTTGGTGGACGAGGCTCATTACCTTTGGCTTATGCATAGAACGCCAGTGATATCACTGATGCAGAGGGTAGGAGAGTTAAGCTCAACATGTAGCTCAACACGTGGCTCAAACTATAGTCAAATATATAAAACACTTAAAAACAAAAAACTGGTGAGCTCCAAGATAAGATGATGGAATAAACCCAAATTAAGAAAACAACTCTCTTAACACTTAATAATAAAGCAAATGTAAATTCATTACAATTAGAACATTCACCAACAGTAAGCAGGGGAGAGAGAAAGATGGTCGATTTAAAGTCATGAATGCGCCAAAATGATAACCAAATAAAGGAGTAAAGGATCCTTGTTTTGAGTTGCAGTGCAGGATATCTCCTAATCCCATCTTCATCCGTTGAACAATGGTTGGGGCCATTTTATTTAAAATCGAGTATTTCAATTTTAGATATTGTTGACTGACTCCCTGCAATGAAAGATGTGGTCAGTAGCATTCTCACAGGCTCACCAATCTTCCGGTCTTCCTCTTTCCATTTTGTTACATCACTGATTTTTATCCATCTAACTGCGTACATAGAAAGACTCTGACATACTGCCTTTTAAAACAGTATATATTTTTTTCTAAAATAATACACTCAAGAAGATCCTATTTCTTGCGGATATTTTGAGGCTTTGTGGACAGTGTGGTTCACATTCCCATGATGCAAGTTTAATACGTCTCAGGATCTTTCTCCAACTCCTAATGCAAGGATTTTGACTTTAGTGATTTCTTATGCCTCCTGACTTCAGATAAAGATCTTAAACAATTCCTGAAGGAGTTCTTTGCATTAGAATGCCATAAAGCTTAGGTGAGGATGACAGCACCCTTATTATAGATTGAACTAGACACACAATTTATGGGAAGAGTTAATTAGAGCATACATTTTCAACAGACTACAAATAACATAAAATACAGTTCTGGTATTAACTCTCAACTCATTGTCCCTAGGGAGTTGGCAAATTCCTGATCCAGATGTGGCTGAGAGAAATGTTTTTGTTCTGGCCCAGACTAAGTCCTGTCCTTCTGCAGCCCTTTTAATTTAGCATTATTCCTGGAATGCCTTTTGTTTCCCTAAAATTCATTTTCCTATTGTCATTGAAACGGTCACTTTCGGCATTTCAAAACAAGCAGGTAAACAAAAACCGACTTAGCTTCTCTGCTGTCAGTAGTCCAAGATGTGTGCAGAGTCTTCACAAACTGTTTCTATTTCTAGGCATCCCAGTTTTTAGCCAGGCACTTGAATGATTTCTGCAAACCCTAGGGTTTGCTTTGGGCACACTTCAAGGTAAATGCTAGGTACCTGTTTAACATAGACAGGCCTCCTCTACCTGGGCCGTGTCTCTGCTCTGATCTGCATGCTCTTTAATTCCTACTTTGTCTCCCTCTGAGCTGGGTTCTGGTGGCAGCAGGGATTTTATGTGACTATAAAACCACTCTGTCTTTTGTGAGAAGACAACAGATTCTGCGTAGAGTTCAATGAGAAAAGCGATGCTCTGTGCGGAAGTTACTTATTTTATGATCCCACCCGTGCCTCTCTCTTCTAAGCTTTTCCCTGGGTTTAGTACATCATGGTTTCACTTTGCGTTTTTCAGTTAACCTTCCCCCATCAGCACTCTCAACGTCTGCCTGAACGCTTAAAGAACCTGAAACAAAGACAGTTTGGGGTTGATCATGTAGCCTTAGGCCAACGATATTTTACAATGCTATTCTGTAAGGAATTTTTGGCCACAGTTTCAGATCATTATTTATAATCCCCAAATGATGCCCCCATCACTTTCTAATCTTACCGGATATACTGGACACTCATTTGTTCAATTTGGGTCAGAGTCTGTGTGGGAGAAGAAAACGACACTCAGATGTATTGATTCTAATGTGCCAAGACCGACTTATTTCTTTCATTTAATTTTCTTAACAAACAAGCAGGTATTATTCTCATTCTTCTAATAAAGAAACTGAGGCCAGAAGAATTTACATAACTTGTTTGAGGTCACCATCCAATAATGGATGCAATTGTCGAAGTCTTTCTGATTCCAAAGCGTACACATTTCACACTAAACTCAAGGCACTTACCAGCACCATAAATGTGAAAGGGGCCAGAGGCCAATTTTTAAAGTACTTCTAAATGTTTATAACGTTCTTTATTTCAGACAGTCCAAGGTTGCTTTATAAGGCTGATGCCCCTGCTACGTAGGTAGGGTGAATTAAGACAAGTCAGAGTCTGAGCACTACAAGGCAATTCTTACCAAGATCCCAGAGGTATCCAAGAATCCACGTGGTACTTATTAGGAAGATTTTGCAGATGAATCGCTTTGAGGATTGCAGTGGAGGAAGTCAGTCTGGGAGACCCTCCTGCTCCATATGGGCTGCATTTCACTCAATGGGGTCTTTGTTGCAGCACAGCTCTGGAAGGAGGTCAGGCGGTGGTCAGCAGAGGAAATCACCGCTGAGAAGGCTGGGCCCTGAGCTGTCATTCCCCTACTTTGCTTTGGACAAGGTACAAGAAATCCTTTATGGGCTGGTGCGATGAAAACTGATGGAAGCCAGCTTTGTTCTATTTTTGTAATATATTTCTGGTTGAGTTAATTCTATGGAAAAAAATAGTCATTGGGGTTGTGTGTTTATATAGGCCCTTCGTCCTGCTGCTCTGTGCCAAGTTCCCCGAGTCTGCAAGGAAGTGAAGCCAGACATGCTCAGCGTCCTGGGTCCTCACCCCAGTGACCTCTTAATCTTTCCAAGTTTACCCAGCTCTCTCACAGCAGCATTTGCATGGAAATTGATCTCTCAGCTCCTGGCTTTTGGCAGGAGGACACTTCCTTCATATGGAAAAGTGTTTAATACCAATTTAATGGTCTGTCTAGCCACTGTACGCCCTTAGCCCGCCCTCCCCCCTCGGTGCCCATTGGCACAGAGCATGGAAATCTGACTTTTAATCACCCTTTTAAAAACACCCTGAAACTTTCTTTTCAGTATGTCCACTGCTTTTCTAATGAAGGTTCTCACCAACTTCCTTTTCATCCTGCAAAGGGTAACTGCTACTATAAATTAAAATGATGTCCTTAATAATCCATATTATTTTTTAGCATCTCCTATTCCCATTAAACATAATTGCAGACAGGGAAGAGGGAGGAGGTGGCTTTTTTTTTTTTTTTTTAATACGCTGGAACCAAAGCAAGTGGAAATAATTTTGTTGGTGACTCTGAAAAAATGATGCCTCCTATTTGAGTTTAAATAATAAAATGAATAAAAGCCAACATAAGGAAAAGGAGTATCATACAGTGAATATTTTCTGAACTTGAAGAATCAGATAGACACTACATTAAACAGTTGAGCAAATCATGGTATTTTTTCAGAGTCTCCTTAAAAACACATGTAAATATAGTAGAAAATGATTAAGAATGACAAGAATGGGCCGGGCCTGGTGGCTCATGCCTGTAATCCCAGCACTTTGGGAGGCCGAGGTGGGTGGATCACGAGGTCAAGAGATCGAGACCATCCTGGCCAACATGGTGAAACCCCGTCTCTAGTAAAAACAAAAAAATTAGCTGGGCGTTTGGCACGCGTGCCTGTAGTCCCAGCTACTTGGGAGGCTGAGACGGAAGAATCGCTTGAACCCGGGAGGTGGAGGTTGCAGTGAGCCGAGACTGTGCCACTGGGTTCCAGCCTGGCGACAGAG